>LTAE01002299.1:0-29414 GCA_001647135.1 Pontederia paniculata | reverse complement strand
ATATAGTTGCCAACGTGCAACCGTGGAAACTTCGACGCGGACAAGGCATCGGTAAAATAACGAAAAGAGGCGATTAGGAAATAAACACGCTGTCTAAACTTTCGGCAGCTGTTGGACCACCCCTTAATTTCATAACTTTAACGTTGTCGGCCGTGGCATATCATTAAATTGAAGAGAAAAAAAAAACAACACCTGGAAAAGGTGATCAAATTAATGGGAAGGGTGTGTTGATTCTTTTCTAATGTTTGAACAAGCGAAGGCGTTTGGAAGATGGTATTCTCTTTTAGTTTGTGCTCTTTATTTTTGTTGTTTGGATAAGAAGATTGGCGTTTCAGGAAATTAAAAAGCTCTTGTTTCGTAACAATAAATAATACAAAATCGAATCACTGGAAATTGTAGTTTCAAAGCAGTTAATATTGCTCACTGTATTATATTTATTAATAATTTTGATAAGCACGCTTTCTTATGAAATAATGGAGGGAGAAAAGATGAAAAATAAAACAAATGGAATATTTCCTTAGAAAAAAAAAAATAATTAATTTTACTACAACAACAACAGTACCTACGATTATATAGTGTAATACTTAGTGTGATGTATTTGTTCTTCAGATAAACAAGTGGATAAATGTGCTTACTGAGCATGTAAGAATGCGTTAGGATCTTGATTTAAAAAATCTCAAATCTAAGAAAACTTTTGTACTTATATTCAGATCTTAATTAAGATTATCTTATGGTTATATCGTTCTTATAATAACGACACAAATTTTTCTGTTAAAATAAATGACCTCGCATAAATTTGAATTTATTGCTCATTTCATCTTTATCCTTTTATATGTTATTCTCACTAATATCAACTATAATATCACCAAGTAGTTCGATATTATTACCTTACAAGTTCTTTCATGTAGTTTATCGAAATTCTTTTTATAACGTAAATCAATATCATATTTTATTTTAAAATTACTTTTCAAATTTTCCTTCAACTACAACGGAAAATTAAATAAAATCTTCAATTATAAAACCAGGAAAAATATTATTTTGATCTATTTTAGCTCATCTTCATCCCGTTAGCCGTTAATTTTATTTTATTTTTATTTATGAAATAGGATTTTTGCCCTCGTAAATAAAAAAAAATCTTCTTTTTGGCTTTTGCAGCCTTGAAGCTGGTCGCACAAGCTCCAACGTCCAAGTTGTATTTTTACTCTTTTAAATAAAAAGATAAAATAATTATTTAATAAGTAATACAACAATGAAAAATAGAAAAATCAGATGATAGAATCTTTGTATACAATCGAAAAAAATGTAGACGTTCCACTCGATTTTATAATTTAAAATTAGATATAAAAGTTTATAATAATTAGAGAAATAATTAAGAAAATAATTTTCTATTTTAATATTATACCTATTTAATGTCTACATTAAAAATATCATCCCACAATATTATAAAAAAATATTAGATTTAAAAAAGATGAATAAATATCAATATAATTAACTCACACATATAAAATATTTGTGAATATAATAGAAATATATCAAATATTTATATTAAACAGTTATACATAGTGTGTGATCCGATCCTTGAATTCTTTATGATTGCAATTTGAAATCCAATCCTTACAACTTGGCGGAGGGGATTTTAAATCATAATCTAATATATCATAATCGTGTGGAGCTTCAAATCTTAGATTTAAAAAAGTTATGAATAAATATCAATATAATTAACCCACACATATAAAATATTTGTGAATATAATATAAATATATCAAATATTTATATTAAATAATTACACGTAGTGTGTGATCGGTCCTTGAATTCTTTGATCCTGTTTGGTTAGATCGAATTAAATTTTTTAATTCAATAAATAGTCTCATTATCTTAGTTCATTAGGAATAAGGTTAATTCAGAAGGTAGAGAAAATAATTTACTCTCTACTTTTTATTCTCTTCATCATTAATGTGCTGAGCTCCACCCAATGAAAATAAAAACTGTTTAGTTAAGACTTTAATCATTATTTTATTCTCCAATCAAATGAAGTTTTCATTATTGTAATTTGAAAACCAATCCTTACAACTCCGGGGAGGGGATTCATAATCTAATAGAAGAAAGAGAGCTTACTTAGTACTTTCGCTAAGTAGGCTATTTAGCGGTGATTGAGATCGTCAAATTTATTTTTGACGATTCAAGATCAAAATTTTAAAATATATTTTAAATTTTTAAATTTGATCTTGTATCGTCAAAATTAAATTTGACGAATTAGATCATTGTTAAGTAGCCTACTTAGCAAAAGTGCTAAGTAGGCTCCCCAACCTCAATCTAATATATCGTAATCGCGTGGAACTTCAAATCAATCTCGTTCTTCGTCCCACGTGGTCGGCAAGTACATTAATCCATTAAATCCACGGTCGTGGTTTCGATCGGATTAATTTCACATGGGCTTTTTCTTGACAAATTGAATTTGGATGGCCTCGTCTCGTGTCGTTTTGAGTTCCGACATGGGATGGAATCATGGAAACGGTTTGAAAATTTTCCTCCGACATGGGTCTAAATTTTCCTCTTACCCTATCTAATTTTCCTATTTTTCTCACGATCTTGTCGGTCGAAGACATGACCGCGATTAGGTTCTTAGTAGATTGTGTAACCCCTAAAGAGTAATGTAGTGAGAGATAACTCATAGAAATTATTTTAAAAGACTTAATAAAGATACTATCTATTTAAATGGATAGCATCACTGGATGTTAAATAGATGTTAACTTTAATAATTTATAATATAGTTTTTAAGGGAGAAGATCTTATATTCTAAGATGAAATAAGATGTATAATATAGTGCTACCTACTTAAATAAGTAGCACCTTTATTATTTTCTATTTTAAATTATCATATCTTAAATTAATAAATTAAAAACTAAATAAAATGTAAATGATATTATTTTATGATAATTAATATATATTTATTGATTATATAAGTTAAATCCTAATAAAATACGATGGAGGAAGAAATTGAATCCGAGTTATCAGAAACCTCATAGATAACATGTGTTTAATAACAAATTTCTTTATATATCTAAAGACATTAGACATTATCTGGCCCACCGTGCCGGCTTGAAACTCCCAAAAGGGCAGCCCAGTCCGGGTCAACAGGCCTGACCCAAACTCCATCTTGACATGTCGTCGTGTTTTTAGGGTGCAAAATTCGCTCATGCCAAGTTTAGTTTATTAAACTTTGGAAAATAAATTTCGAAATTAATTATTACGTGTAAAATTATGTTTAATACGTTTTTTTTACTTGACCCGAATTGTTTGAAGATTAAATAGATGACCTTTGATTATATAAGATGACTAATCCATCTTGACATGTCGTCGTGTTTTTGGGATGATTATATAAGATCAACATTTTACAATTTAGGACTGTGAGTCATACACAATAACATTCGTGTGTTTGTATACAAGAGACAGAGAAAGGAAAACAATAAATATAAGAACATAAATGGGAGGAAGGAAACAAATACAATTTTCCTTTTGGTTTGATTTCAAATTGAGGTGAAAGACGGGTTTTTTTCTCAACATTCTCTTCTATTTAAAAATTTTATACAATATCAATTTACAGTTTTAACCATTTATTTTTTTCAGCAACTGGAATTAACATTTGCTTTGCTTGTCAAGAAACCAGTTGATAATTTTGTCCACACTCTGCTGTTGTTTCATAATTATCCTCATGGTGCCACCTTAATGGGATGTAATTAATTATTACTAATTTAGTCATGTCAGTGGCTTTTAGTCTCTAAGAATTAGGTAACCTTTTAAATCAACCCAACCCATGCATGTGCTATAATAATAATAATAATAATAATAATAATAATAATAATAATGGCTGAATAATATTTGGCATCAGCCATATGCATCCAATATACCATTACTTAACTAATTTTTTTGAACTCCAATTCCATCAGCATATATAGTTAACTGTTGCTTGTTCCAGCAAGTACAGTAACACTACACCACATCCAAAAGAAAAAACCTTTCTGTTGCGCGGAGATGCATCTACATATAGTCCATGGACAACATGTTTCCATCCGTACTATTGCATTTTAAATGCAATTAAGCCAATCAAACTATAGAATCGTTGCATTAAATATTTGCCACTAAAAACTAAGGCCACAAGCAATTAAGCAAACTTAGGTGGTGCATGGATGGTACACACTACTAATAAGCCAAAGGCCAAGGGGACATATATGCAACAAGGATACGCCAATATTGAGATATCACTACTGACGCCCCAACTACAAAGTGCTCTCTCTCTCTCTCTCTCTCTCTCTCTCTCTCTCTCTCTCTCTCTCTCTCTCTCCACTTCAAATTCCTCAAGCACGCAACGCAAGAAACAACTAATAAGTCAGCGAAAGGAAGCAACACTATTAAGTTGGCAACTCTTGAGAACTTGGAAGTCCAAACTACTAGTTGTAGATCAATCCCTTCTTCCAACATTTATTTATGTGTATGTATACACTTCTTCTTATAGATCTTTTCTTTGTATTGTTGCATTGTTCAATACATCAAACCATTCCAATGGAAAGAGAAAACAAAGACAACAAAAAGATGATGAAGAAGAAACAACAAATCAGGAAAAAAGAAAAGAAAAGGAAAAGTGTAACATTTTTTATAAATAAGAAGAAGAAAAATAAATGAATGAAATTTGCCTGTCGCCCTGCGCAAAAATTCCTACTCGAACTCTCAGCAGAGAGATGAAAATGATGAAGAGAGCTTGCGGGTACGTCGTTAATGGCCGACCCCGGGGCTGGGAACAGACCCCAACATCCGCTGCGAGTCGCTTTTGGACGCGCCGCCGTCGACGACGAGCGCACGGTTGCTTCCGTTCGGAGCAGGCGGCGACGGCGGCGCTGCGGCCAGTCCCTTGTTCAAGACATCTCCTGAAGCTGAATCGATATGTTCCAGTGCTGACGATCTCATCTTTCCATGCTCGGAACCCAGAAGCTTTCTCGCTTGCAAAGATGCGGGCAGAACAATGAGCATGAAGACGAAGACAAGCGCCATTAATTTGGTGACGAAGACGGTGGAAGCCATGAGAGAAGCTTTATAGCAATACTGTGAGGAGAAGGGAATGGTGCACTGCAATGGTTTCGAGCTGCTCACGACTCTTACATCCTCGTGGCGCATGTATACATATATATATATAAGTGGGGGCGTGGAGAGGAGGCAAACTGCAAGGCTTAACTTAGTATCTAGTCAAATGACTACTTCCACATTTTTTCCCTACAGGAGAGAGAGAGAGAGAGAGAGAGAGAGAGAGAGTATATATATATATATATATATATATATGTATATAATAAAATATTTATATAATACTGTAAATTATAATACAATTTTACATAACTCATATATAGTATAAGTATGCTAGTATAAGACTATGAGTATAAGTCTATAATAATAAATTTATAGAATAATAAGAAAAAATGAATTATCGTATATATATATATATAAGTAAATAAAAGTAATAATAATAAATTGAACTCCAAGGTCACAAATCGAATCTTCACAAGAGAATAAAATGTAGTCAAATAATGAGTTATCACCGAGAAATTAACAATTTTCGTCACTATTATATAATTTCTAAGTGGAAAAATAGTTGAACGCAAACTAGTCACGGCCTACTGCGAGTCATGAATTCCTCGTGGTCGTGCTCATCATTTTGAGTGGTGGTAATCAAAGAGATATAATTTCCTATTTGAATAAGCATTTTATAATAATTCATATGCTCCTTAATTGACACCGTTTAAGTGGTTTAACATATGCTAAACATAATTTTGAAATGACCTTATACTTTTCTACTAAGGGACGGGTGCATGTATAGTGAGGTAACTTTTATATCTACTTAATAGTAATTATATATTGTATGTATAACATATACGATTATTAAGGTTATTTTAAATGAACTTTGGCCCTTCTAAATTTGACCAAAATCTATTAAGTTAGATAAAATTAATATAAAATAAATATTCAGCGACTTTTTTATCATTTAATAGTTGTTAATATAATTTAGCCTCTCTTGAAAATTTACCTGACTTCATGAAATATATGATGGAAAGCGAAAGAGTGAAATGGTAATGAATTCTTTAACATGCCATTAAATCCTTCTAAGAGGGCCACATGGAAGCAACCTAAGAGAGCAAGTAGCTCTTCCTTCCAAGGAAGCATTTGTTGGTTGTACTTGTACACCCCCCTCATGCCTTAACCAATAGTTAACATCCCAAAATGTATGTATAGTTGAGGCGAGGCTTTTCTTGTTGGGGTCTGAGCTCAAATGGGTGCTGTGTGGTTGTGTGAGCGTGGAAGACATCCTCTTCCCCATGTGGATTTGTTCCTTATAGCCAATACCAATATATTTCTCTAGAAAGATATATTTATAGCTATTCATTCGCTTTGTCTTCTATCAACCTCCTTTCATTGTTAAACAACACACAAAATTTAAAAAGTAAGTTTTTCTTATCTCCCTCCATATATAGGGAAAAAAAGAATCGTGTAACTTAATACTTTTCTTTTGTAACTCATTACTTAGTAGTGTTACACTAAAAAGAATTTTACTACATTGAGTTTTAGTTGAAAAAAAATAGTTATATACTTCAAAGGCTAAAGTTAGTAGTGTTCATCTATATTGCGTTAAAATTATTAATAGTTTGTGTTACTCATTCTATAGATGTGATTATTTTCTAAATTAAAATTACTGTTGGTTCTGATAATCGTGGTAGCTACACACTCAATGTTCCTGGCTTCAAATATAATTATTATTTTCATTTGAAAAGATAGAGTTGGACTCTCTATACATTAATTTTGTGGACAATATAATTAAGGATTAATTTCATTTTCCTTTCTTACCCTCTTAAACTTTAATATTATCAACTTACCTCTCTTAATTTTCGAAATATTTTCACTTTATTCCATATGCTTAAACCTTAATATTTTTTTAGTTAAGCATTTACCTTTGTACCCTTATGTTAAATTTTAAATCTAAAAAATGAAATATGAAAAGTTAAATGAGTTCACCTTATCTTCTTCGCTGACCACTATATCTTATTTTTTAAAAAGCTAAATAAATTAAATAAGGGTAAACAAATAAATATATCAAAATTTATGCAACCATAAGATTATGTGGAAGTGTTTGAAAAGTCGAGGGGAGATAAATGTATTAAAGTTTATGAGACAAAGTGGAATAAATTATAATTGAGGGAAAGAAAATGAAATTGATCCTATAATTAAATTAGATGTGCTACCAAATTTCTAAAAATTTAAGCTAAAAAAATCTTTCTATTTACATCCTTAAGAAATATAATTAAATTGTGCACAAGCGCAAGTAAAATATGACTTGTTTTAGAAATAATTGAACTCTCAAAGGAAAAAGTAAAAGGAACATAATTTGGATCTATCACAAAAGATATCTAATATGGTATAAAAGAAACTTCAAAAAGTTCATAAAGATTATTGATCAACAATGGTCTTAATTGTTTCATGTCCAAAAAATGAGAATGTCCTGTATCACAAACATCCATGTGAATTTTCCTAATTAATTGAATACTTGTTGCGGCAAGAAGATGCATGTCCACGAAATATCCAATTTTGTTTTGGGATAAAGATTACTTAGAGGTGTCCAAATCATGTAAGAAGTGTCCAATTTATTCCAATAAAACTTGCTTAATTAATCAATTAGAAAACTCGCATGTTGCTAATGATCCCATCATTTTTGTTTCATAATAAGGTCGTGACACTGTTATATAATATGATTTCGTGTGAACATGGAAACATAAGTTCCCAGCAAGTACTTCAAAAGGTAACGCTTTCATGCAAATGCTTTATTAAATATGTACATATTTATGAACTGTGGGCAGCTTGTTTCGTCTCCCTAACTCAATCTGCTTAACGACAAATAAAAGCTCTTAATTGTTTCTTTCCATCTCCCCCTCTTTACTTAATCATTTTTGTGATTCCGATTGGATTTAGACCCACAAACTCGAATAAAATCCGAAGTGATAATTATATTAAAGTTTAGACAAAGACACGCACAATACAACACATATATATAAAAAAAGAACAATTAATCATAGTTCCGAATTATACGGTGAGTTGTTTTTTTTTCTTTTTATAAGAAATATTGGGCTTTCAAAACATAGATGGCCGAATCAATAAATAATTGTTACTTGTTTAACTTATCCCTAGCGGTACGTATTAATCATAATTCATATCAAGTATGTGTCACCATGCCCGCAACAACGCTGACAAGTTCATAAATCAATTCGTAATGTGACATGGATGAGGCACACGTTTGGAATGACTATAGACTAGGGACCCTTTCTATATGTCATATTGTGGTACTACTCCTCTTCTTCATGTTTAGCGTTAATATCTCATTTTGGCCGTTTCCAATTTCAATTGATTAACCCTTGTTATTATTTATATCATCATTTTATTTAATTTGGATCGACGGAAACAACTCGGCGGTGTTTCAGCAATCCACGCCATAAGGGCCACACCCGAGTTGTTTTCTTATATAGTACACAATGATACGTCTATTTTTCCTAGAAAAAAAATAAGAAAAATATAGTTTTCTCGATTTTATTCGAGTGGGATTTGAAATAGCATTTTGGCAAGAAAGAAAAGAATAAGGGATACATTTTTTTTAGCAAACCAAACAAATCCCAGATCATAAGAGTAATTAACATGTTGTTTACTTTTTACTTTTTTAGGTTTATTTCTGGTTGTGCAACTCAACTTTGATAGTTTCGTTTTCGGAAATAGAGATCTCCAAATCAAACTACAAATATTCAAGTGCCTATAAAAGTTTAAAAATATGCACACATGTTGTATTATAGGATTAATCATGCTGGAGTTAACCAAAGTGAGGTTAAAGCAGAAGAATGCCATAACTCATTACATATTTCCACTATGTTTTAGTTTTTTTTCTAAAGAACTTATTTATCAAATACAAGAAACTAAATCTGTATGCACCTTGGTTCGATTATTAGGCACCTGTGATCGAATTTGGAAGAGACGAAAAACAATTTAATGTTCTAGTTCTCTAACTTAATTAATCAACTACAAATAAGTTTTTGAATCATAGTTAACGCTAAAAAAGTTATGAGCATGCTCAAAATTTTGGGTCGTTAAAAATATAAATATAAAAATATTATTTTTTATTCAAATGTTATCGTCATTCGTATTAGAAAATATTTTCTTATTAATTATTTAAGTGTTTAATTTTGAATTAGATCAAAATTATATATGATTCATATGTGAATGAAAGTATTAAAAATATAAATATAAATATATTATTCTTTTTATTGATTTAAATAATAATAAAAAAGATCTTAGATTGCAATTGAGAATGCATGTTGCAACTAAAATAATGTATAGAGATTCTTGAGTCCAAAGTTTAATTCGTCTTTCCTAAGCTTGGACGATATCTCCTTTGGTTCGTATTCCATGCATGCATGGATATGTGTCAGCATTGACCAAGGCAAACTATAACAAGTCCAATACGAAATCATGCATGGGATTCACATTTGTAAAGCAAGCATGGTCGTCTTGCATGCAAACTAAACTAAGATAGACTATTTTAGCACAGGAATCGTGCGTGGTGGCCCCTTTTTAGAGCTATGAACACACCAAAGCTACAATTAATTGTACCTCAAGGCTCCAAATGCCCTCTATCCCGTTTACACGGTGAGTTGGTCACCACTCTGCCTAATGGCATGCAACTTTTAGGTTGAAGTTTGATGAGCTCATATATATCCATTAAAGATAATATCATATACTTTGTTTATTTTAAATTCCATATATTTCGCTCATTTGATATTAAAGGGAAACATGTTGGATATATCATGTTAAGATAAGAAAAAATAAAGTAGTGGCACAATATTGAGATAAGCATTGTTCTTCCGACGTTTGTGAATCATTGTGTAGAAATATTTTCAAATGGTACAATCAAATTGATAATTGCATGTGCTATTATACTTAAGTGTAGAGTTGATAATAAGTCAGATCGTTCGTGAACTGCTCGTGACTTGATCTATATATTTTGAGTCTTGTTTGACTCGCTTTTCTAGATAAATAAGTCAGACTCAAAATTAAAATTTGATATTTTTATCTAAACAAATTTAGCTCATCTATATTAGATCTAACTTGTTAGTTTATAAGGTCACTTATATAATTAATATATATTATAAAGCTTAAAAGTGTTTAACATATGAGCCAAAATTATTAATAATTTTGATTCAAGAAAATCAAATGTAATGTCAAAAGAGATACAATAAGTCACTTTTATTCGAAATTATTATTAATTTTAGTGTGTTAGATATGTACAATGCTAAAGTGCACAATACTTTTTTTTGATATTATAAATATAATTTAAAATATAATTTAATATATATTCATTAATTAATAAATATGGCTTAATAAGCTATTAAGTTAGGCCATGCTTTTTGAATTTAATAAATAAGTCAGACCAAACTTAATTTGTAAATCTATTATAGACCTTTGGCATAGCTCGTTTATTAAATTTTTTAAATAAATTTAACCTATTTAAATATTGGTTTAGCTCGGTTCTGTTTGTGTCCACCCCTACTTAAGTGTGTTGCTACATGGATATGTGCTATGTTTAGTTCATGTTCATTAGATGGAAAAAAAATGTGCTTGCTGTTATCACATATATTAAATGGAGAGGTAACATATCTCCCTTAAAAGAACTTATACCATGTTGCAATTTCCGTCTTCTCACAAGTGAGGTTCGTTACTTAACTTAGTAGGTAAAAGGCATATAAATAAATTAAGCTTGGTTGGTATAATTAACTAGTAGGATTGTGTTCTAAAATTGAAGAAAGTTGATAATTTCGAGTTCAATTTTTGGAGTCACTAATTTAATCGGAAGAATATCGTTATATTTTTTATGTCGACTCTTAACTAGTCAAATGCTAATCATTTTGAATATGGAAAATCTTTGGGTACTAAAAAAAGTCACATGAATAGTTGCAGAAAGAAAATCTTAAAATAATTTTCAAATTTGAAACCCATTTAATTCTAAGACAAATCCATGGAAGTATCTAATTGGGCTGAGGAACCCGCTCTACTCCGTTAACACGACTTGTTGAGGCAGGGTCTCGGTCCTCCAGCCCGTTACCGGATTTGGGCCTTAACAAGTGGCTCGATAGCCTGCTCAAAATTGTTCTTGTAATCTTGATTCTTTTTATCATTTCATCATAAAACCACTGAATTCTAACAAATCATGCAATCCATTCTATAAGATCTTTTCACGTTTCTAAAATCACTATGAATAACGAATCCATTAACTTTTACATAGTTCTATGATCAACAATTCTCGAATCTCTTCGCTTTTGTAAAAATATATGATCAATTAATTATTCAATATCAACGAATTCTAATAAAATGATAAGTAATTTCTTCTCGTAACACAAGTTAGCGAGTTCTTTGCCATAGACAAAATATTTCTTTTGGACTCTAACATATCACATTTAAATGTGTGGCTCGAGATAAAATTTTAAATATTATAATGAAAAGAACTAATCATTAAATAATCACCCTCTGACCCAATTAATAATTTGGTCGTAGTAAAAAATGGTTATGATTGATTCGTAGATTAACATATATGATTCTCACACCTTTTTAGATGGTTTTATTTGACCATTCTACTTCCATTACTTATGAAAAGGAAAGAAACAGAGTTTTTATTTTAATGTTCATGTGCAAAGGTTGCATGCAGTCAAGTGATTGCACATGATATATACCCGAAATCGAGGCAGACAACCAGATGTGCATATGATTTGAGTTCCCAAAGTCTGGGAATACTAATTTATAGGTGTAATGTAATCCACCTCTGTTCTATTCTTTCCACAATCATCCTGTTAATAAATGTTTTTTTCTCGAGTTGATACACGTTAACAATTATTTTATCTAAAGGTAAGTTTGGCATTCAAGTTGGATTTGTCTCTTTCATCTTTCTTAAACTAACCAAATTTTTTAACAATATCCTTTCAATCTTTTTCATATTTTTTTTTCTCATTATGTTAATAATTATGCACAATGAATATCAATTTATGATATTGGTTTCGGTGAATTAAAATCTCAGTCCATAAATTTGATTTTGATGAATTCTAGATACTTGGCAAACTTGAAAATGAAATACTGTGCCAAGAAGTCACGCATAGGGGTGTTCATGGATCGGGTTTGACTCGATTCAAACTCAAATTCGATTTAACCCGATTAATTTTATTCGAGTTGGGTTATATCGAATTAATCATCGGATCGGATCATCTGTTTACTCGATTAAATTTTTCATATATTTTAAATTTTTATAATATTTAATATCAATTATATTTTTGAAAAAGAAAGAAATATTTTTTTTAAAGATTTGTAATGATTTTAAAGGATATAAAGTATAAATTTTTAATATATTTCAATTTTAAAATAATATAAAATTCTTATAAAAAATAAATTGGTTCAAATTTAATAAAAAGATATACAAAAATTCGAATCATCGGATTGATCGGGTTCAAAAAATTGAGACTTATACTCGACTCATTGGCGATCGAGTTATAATCAAGTCGGTTCGAGTTCGACCCGATCAACGATCCGATCCGACGCAATTAATATTGAATCAATTCAAATCGTCGAATTTATCAGATTAATCCGACCCGGTGAACTACCCCTAAGCTGGCTTGAAGTTCGAATAGTTGGGTTTCTCCTTAAGTCGTTCATATTTTCTTTGATTTTCTTTTTTTATGTGACCGTTTTTCTCTTACTATTTCCTCTCTCTCCTCCCTCTACTTTTCTTTACTTTTTAATTTATATTTTAACTAACTTTAGTCTCAACTATTAACATTTAATTTCAAGTACTAAATTTTAATTATACATTCAATGATATAATAATTAAACTATAATTACCTCGCTATTTTTTTCTTCTTTATTTTTTCAGTTTAAATTAACAAAATATTTCACACACACACACACACATCGCGTCGTGCGAGTCAGCTCATTGGCAAATTATTCATCTTACTGTTATCCTCAATTACCGAACGAATTAAAATTATGAATATATATATTTGGATGATCGTTGTCAAAATTCATTCCACAAATTTATGTTGTCTTCTGCCGGATATGTCTAATATACAGAAAAAAATGAAATTAATAACATGATGAGTCTATTTTTTGCTAAAAAAACTCTCTTTAACATAAAGTGGCATTATTTATAAATTTTGGTAAGATTTTATAAAAGTTTAATTCTTTTTTTAATTATTAATTTATTATTATTTAAAAATATTAGCATTTAACTAATTAGACTGTTTGAATGAGAATCAAATTTGAAACTACTATGTTTCATTCTCTTCTAAAATACATGTCTGTTAATCAGAGAAAAAATTGGACGACTAGGATCATTATCAAGTGGGGGTATCGTTCTTCTTGCGTACCGTTCATCGAAGCGGAAAAAATAGGGGAGGTCACAGGTGGGGCGTTGGCGGTCGTCCAGCGAATTCGATGGAGCGTGGAAACTATTGGGGGAAGCGTGCGAAGACACTCGGATCGTCAATTTTGTTGATGGAGTTCCCGCTTTTTCCCTCTGCCGTCGGCGATCGTGGTTAGAACAACTGCGCGCAGATTGTTCTGTCGAGGAATCAACATCGTAATTAATTCACGAAGCTTGAAGACGACACTAGAAAACCAACAACGATGGTAATGCCCGTGATCAAGAGCAGATTGAACCTAGCGATCGAAAGCATTTTCGTCGGCGGTCGGAGAGGGCTTCGACACTAGTGTAAGAAATGCGAGTGAGAGAATAGGGTTTCGTCAATGGGATGGGGCTCCTTGCTCGTGTCCTAGATTCTTATATGGCTGCTTGTATCGTTGCACTTCGTCCTTATCAGATGCGGCCGTACGCGCGACGATGGCGTAATCACGGCTACGCTCTATTCCTATTCTGTAGAGGCGACGATTCAAAACGCACGCCACACGTGCGTTTGTGCCTAGCATCGTCGCTGGCTGCTGAACACGGCTAGAGCGTAATCATCGGGATCGCCTCTGCGGTCGTGACATGTCCACGAACATGTCTCACGTGTGCGTCACGACTGTGATCATAAGGATCGCGACTGATCATACTACAACAACCAACTCTTAATATTTTATTAACGCACTATATATTTTATCAAGTCCAAGTCCAGTTCAAGTAAATGAGTACAACTACACAAGGTATGAAGTAGCATGGCTGCCCACGCTCCTACGTCCCCTCCCAGCTTGGGAAGCCAACACGGGCATGTCTGCATGTTACAACTACAACTCTATTTTTCTTTTTTATTTAAAAGAAAAAAGATAACTGCAACCTTTCCCCACGCTTATAAATTCCAATTTTCTTGTATACTATTTTTATACAAAAAACATTTAAATCTCGGTGGATGAAAAGTTAAATTCCATGAGGTTAGGTCCAAAAGAAAATTCATCATCTAGCCATTCAATTTTTTTTGAATGATTTTTTTTTCATACTCATACTTTAATACAAAAAATTGTTTTTAAGAAATGATGGCATAATTTATCATAAAACATATAATTAGTTTAATTTAAAATTGATCAGTTTATCCCTTATCCAAATGAAACATTAAAATTATGAACATAACTGAAAAACGAACTATTCTCCTCGGATAGCTTCTAGTTTTGAATGCGTCAAAGTCAGATATTTTTCGTCTTTTCCAAAATTTTCTTACAATGCGCAAATAAAAGAAAATTACAATTTAGAGAAAACGTCAATTTCATGAAAAAAAAAATATCATAATCCTTCCCTCCATTAAAAGACCTCAGAGCCTTGCGGACACAAATTATTGTCTTTAAGGCAGCGATTTAACTAATTAATTAAAAAAAATTAATTATATTTATTAATGCAAGGGCATTCCATCCACGGCAAAGTCTCACTTCTCCAGCGCGTGCGAAGACATCCCCTTCTCGCACGTGCTAAAAGGTGGGACCCGGCGACCGGACATGAGGACCATCACGTTTTTATGGAGGTGGTGGGAGATGGCCGGCGGGTCCCACGCGCCCACCACCCACCACCACCACCACCACCACATCGCGTCCTGGTCGAGCCAACCGAGTCAAGCGGGTCCCGCCCCCACACACCTCTCCGCCCGTACACGTGCGTCCGCCCCCACCGCTCCGCCTCCTTCCTGTCGGCCGGTCCCCACCACCCCTCGCTTTCCCTACACGACCCAAAACACCCTCCCCTCCCTTTCCGCGCATCAAAGCGCGCCACGTGTCCTCCCGGGCCCCACCAGCGGGCCCGCTCACGTGTCCCGTGCTCCCGTAACTTTTAGTCGAAGGGGTTACAACTTACAACGTACAAAGTTGCAAAGATCTTTTACGTGGTGGTCTTTGTCTCGTGGTCCGGTCGTAAATACCCGCTGTTATTATTTATTTATTATTAATTATTTATTATATTTTGGTTCCGTTTACTTTATTTAGGCGCCTGCCATCGACGGTGTATGCGTTATTGACCATTCCCCTTTTCACCTCTCTCTTTCTCCTCCTCTTTCATGTGCAAAGTGAGAGACTGGTAAAAAGAAAAAGCAGCGGAGAAATCTGCAAGGCGTCAGAGGCATCGAGGGCAATGCTTTCCCGTGAATAATAATATGATGATACCCTTCTCCTTCTCCTGTTCGCTTCAGCCTTCCGAGATGTCATCATGGCAATGGCATGGAGCGAACAAAGCCACAGTTAACCCTCGCCTTCTCTCTCTCTCTTTCTCTCTCCTGGTGGGTGGCAAGCTTGTAGTTTCTGTGAGATACGAGGGCGTTTGCTGACGGGTTTGTTGAAACTTTAGATGGCCGGCGGGTCCCACGCGCCCACCACCCACCACCACCACCACCACCACATCGCGTCCTGGTCGAGCCAACCGAGTCAAGCGGGTCCCGCCCCCACACACCTCTCCGCCCGTACACGTGCGTCCGCCCCCACCGCTCCGCCTCCTTCCTGTCGGCCGGTCCCCACCACCCCTCGCTTTCCCTACACGACCCAAAACACCCTCCCCTCCCTTTCCGCGCATCAAAGCGCGCCACGTGTCCTCCCGGGCCCCACCAGCGGGCCCGCTCACGTGTCCCGTGCTCCCGTAACTTTTAGTCGAAGGGGTTACAACTTACAACGTACAAAGTTGCAAAGATCTTTTACGTGGTGGTCTTTGTCTCGTGGTCCGGTCGTAAATACCCGCTGTTATTATTTATTTATTATTAATTATTTATTATATTTTGGTTCCGTTTACTTTATTTAGGCGCCTGCCATCGACGGTGTATGCGTTATTGACCATTCCCCTTTTCACCTCTCTCTTTCTCCTCCTCTTTCATGTGCAAAGTGAGAGACTGGTAAAAAGAAAAAGCAGCGGAGAAATCTGCAAGGCGTCAGAGGCATCGAGGGCAATGCTTTCCCGTGAATAATAATATGATGATACCCTTCTCCTTCTCCTGTTCGCTTCAGCCTTCCGAGATGTCATCATGGCAATGGCATGGAGCGAACAAAGCCACAGTTAACCCTCGCCTTCTCTCTCTCTCTTTCTCTCTCCTGGTGGGTGGCAAGCTTGTAGTTTCTGTGAGATACGAGGGCGTTTGCTGACGGGTTTGTTGAAACTTTTTAAGTCAGCCCACTTCCATGGGAGGAGCTGTTTTGGACTGACTACTGCATCACAAGCACCGTTCTCACATGTCC
Organism: Pontederia paniculata; assembly: GCA_001647135.1. NCBI lineage: Eukaryota > Viridiplantae > Streptophyta > Magnoliopsida > Commelinales > Pontederiaceae > Pontederia > Pontederia paniculata. The sequence goes on along the minus strand of LTAE01002299.1, from coordinate 12,666 downwards.
TCCTCGTCCTCTCCCTTCTCGTTCATCTGTGCTTAGTTTGGCTTCTGCCTTCAGAGTTGACAGCTTAAGCTTGTTGGCTCTCTTCTTCTTCTGCTGCTGCTGCTTGGAAGTGTTTGTGGGAGGGTGGAACGATGATGCCGGAGGTCGGGGGGAGGGAGATGGCGTCGTCGCGCAGCAGGCTGCCGACGTGGAGGGAGAGGGAGAACAACAAGCGAAGGGAGCGGCGGAGGCGGGCGATCGCCGCGAAGATCTACACCGGGCTGCGGATGTACGGCAACTACAACCTCCCGAAGCACTGCGACAACAACGAGGTGCTCAAGGCCCTCTGCCGCGAGGCCGGCTGGGTCGTCGAGCCCGACGGCACCACCTACCGCAAGGTATTTTCACACCTCTCTCTCTCTCTCTCTGTCATAATTTCCAGTTCACCTTGTTCTACAACTTTTTTTTCCATTCTTTTGGTAGAATCCTTGCTCTATAGTTTTCCCTGGTTGTTATATGGTGTTCTCGACTTTGTTGGGTAAGCAGAGGGAATCAGGATAACAAGTTTCGATTTTTCTTTTTCCATTTGTTCCTACAATTAGATTTCAGAAGGGAAATTGTATCTTTTATGTTGATGGGGGAACTTCATTTGTTTCATGAAGCTGTCCATTACTTCTTTACATGATGGATTGTTTGTCTGCAATAAGTGGGCAGTTTATTACTTTCGTTATGGATATTTGTGTGCTGGTGGAAGCCTGCAGGAACCAGTTTGCTGGTGGAAGTTGAACAAAGAAAAGGGTAGAACAAGATTTGGATAATACAAATGCCAATTTCTGTAACACAACAGCAACGACCATGCATCGATCTAATGAAGAAAAAAAAAAGTTTTGTAACCTTCTTCATGCTGTTGCATCTTGTCATGAAATAATTACTAATGCATCAAGTTATGCATGACTTGTATTAACTGATGCACCGTCCAATTACTTTGAGCATCCATATACTTCCTGTTCAGAACACATGCGATCACTGAAATTTGCTTTTACTGCAATGAACAATACGCCACCAAATGATATATGCTCAAAGATTGCAGTAAAATTAGTACTAAAGCTGGAGATTTATCATATTTACGCGCAGCTAAGAAATTTCCGTTAGTCAAGTATGAAGATGATCTGTGAGAGATACTCCTGAGACAGGCATGTTTGTAGATGCGAGAAGGATAGAGAATAGACAACAGAAGGAAGTGGGCATATGGTATTCCCTATTTGTCCATCCCCCATTTAGTTCTTGATGCTGGTGGCAGGAATGATGGTAAAAAAAAATATAGGAAAAGTGGGTGGGTATCTACTTTGGGTTATGTCTTGTTGGTTTGTTGCAATTTTATTCAAGTAGGTGGGACATAACTGGTGCTGTAAAAGGGACGAAACTGTTCCCCTTACTGTGTCCTTTATCTACACTAAAGCTTAATTATGCCTAAATTAAGCATCTTGTCTCATTGTGTTGGATTCTGCTGGTCTATTGTAAGGGGATGACAATGTTAGTAAATATCATGTTTATGAAAAGAATGGGGCAGTTTTGATGAACTAAGTTTTGTAGTAGTATATATACAACCCTCCTCTTGGAAGTAATTATATCTTTCTAACAGTAGCAGAATAGAATCGATTTAAAAGCTTGTGGTCTGAATAATGTAAGTTTTTGTCCTTGTTGCTGTCTTCTTGGATTACTATAATATCAATTTACAAAGGCGAGTGGCATCCTTTTTAGACATTTGCAGTCAGTCCACTTTGCATTGAACAAAATTATTGGACACTCTACATGCCTTGCACTGGTTTCATGTTGACTCCGAAACTTTATTGACTAGAACATTATTTGACTACTGCTATATCAAATGTTTTTTAAGCATTAATTACTGCATGTATTTTATTTTTGACATGTGTGATAGCAAGACTCTCTCGGTGCATAAGTTTTATCAAATAGATCAACAAGTAGTAGCCCGTGTTATGGCTTCAAACATTGTATTTGGTGTTATGTTCACCATATTTAGCTGCAAACCTTTGCATGTTTTGAATTGTATGCATTTAGAAATTCTTAATTCCTTCAGTTATTTCATGATTTAATGCTTCCAACAGAGTTGTATAGAAATAAATTGTATTCTCACTAGTCTATTCTTCTGAATGGTTGATCCTGATTTGTAACTATACTTTTAAGATATTGGCACGTCTTTTCTGTTGCTCACTTTCTTACTTTAATGGGGGGAATCTAATGACTGATAAATTGTACTTCAGGGATGCAAGCCCCCTGTGGAGAGCATGGATTTAGCAGGGGCTTCAGTTTCAGCAAGTCCTTGTTCTTCATACCAGCCTAGCCCTTGTGCATCCTACAATCCTAGCCCCACTTCTTCATCTTTTCCAAGCCCTACAGCTTCACCCTATGTCACAAATGCCAACAGTTCTATCAACGTTGCCGATGCTAACTCCCTCATCCCATGGCTTAAGAACCTCTCCTCAGCATCATCCTCTGCATCATCATCCAAGTTTCCACAGCAGAACAACCCTTTCTACATGCATGGTGGATCCATCAGTGCTCCAGTTACGCCTCCCACTGGCTCTCCGGGTGCACGCACTCCTCGCGTCAAGATGGACTGGGATGACACGAGTGTCCAACCTCCATGGGCCAATGCTGGATATCCATTCCTACCGAATTCGACTCCTCCAAGCCCTCGCCGCCAGATCATACCTGATCCAGAATGGTTTGCAGGGCTTCAGATACCGACTGGAACTCCATCATCCCCCACATTCAGCCTGGTATCATCGAATCCATTTGGACCTTCGGGTGCGAGTTCTAGGATGCTAACTCCTGGTCAGAGCGGCACATGTTCTCCAGTCGTGACTGGTGTGCCGCGCACAACAGATATTCAGATGTCAGACGACATTTCTCATGAATTTGCATTTGGAAGCTGCAGCAACAATAGCAGTCAGCAACCAGCAGTGCTGATCAAAGCATGGGAGGGAGAGAGGATCCATGAGGAGTGTGGATCAGATGACCTGGAACTCACTCTCGGAAGCTCCAAGACCAGAGCAGATGCCCAGTAGACCACCAATTCCTTTTTCTTTCCCCTACCTATTCAGATTTCTTTACCTAAAAATGAAGTTTTAGAGCAAACTGGTGTTTCATGGTTTGTTGTCTGAATCATCTTTGTTGAAACAGTTAAGTTTATGTTGGAAAGATCAAATCTAGATCTTTCATAGACTAGTGTGTGAAAATGTACAGAATGATGATTGATGGATAGGGGGAAAATGAATTATCAAGAAATTTATATAATGCTTGCAGGATCTATACTATCTTTTAATTGATTTGCAACATTATACTTGCAGGATCTATACTATTTTCTTCTCTTTTTTTTGGCATTCCCAGTCTCTGTTTCATCCTTACAGTATGTGAAAGCATAACTATAAACAAATAACTAATTAGACATAGCACATGCGATGCCTCCTAAATATATTTTTCATAATATAGTTTTTTCTTAATAAATATTTAGGAATAGTATTAAAACATAAGGTGCTTAAAAACACAAGAACATCAATTGCATTGAATATTTGAGTATAAAGATGAAAACTACTTTTGAAGAAAAAAAAAGTCGCATCTAATAATTATCTAACAAATTCCATCAAATACCACTAATGCGCATGAAACTTTATCAATATATCATAACCTGGTTGCGTGAAACCGTTCAAACAAATAGCTTAACGTGCATAATGACGCAAACATACTTCTAATTGATCAATAAACTTCTCCCATGTGCCATTGTCGTGCTTTTAATCTGTACATGTTCAATAGTTATTTTCTGTACATAAATCCAAAGAATAGGACCTATCAATGTTCGGATCTTTTTGAACCATTGAAAGGTCATGGGTTGCCAGAAACTCTCCTATCCTTTTCAATATTCGAATAGAAGGAATTGTATTTTAAAAGCATGAGTTTCTCTCAGCATAAACCAGCTTGACTATATATCAAGCTTCCGGAATAGATCAGAAATAGCAAGATAGAGAGTAGCTGCTGCAGGCGGCCTTGGCATTGATCCCAGAAGTATATCTGTCGCCTCAATTGAGCCACCATAAAAGCGCGAATTTTCAGAAGTACGAGTAGTTACCAGGTTTCCATTGAGAGCACAACCTACAAATGCACCTGTAACATAAAAATTCAAAAGAGGAAATAAGCGTATTGTCATGCCAGGAAACAGAAACCTAAGCCAACGATAACCAAACACAATATACACAATAATAATGGTCTAAAACAGAATATGGCTTCATCTTCAAACACGATGATTTTACATGCTTTGCACGATATCTAGCATCCATAACTATTCATCAATATCTTTCGGTGTTAACCCTGATATAAAAGAAAACCTATTATTGACCATTATGGGTGCTAAATCCAAGAAACAAAGCCTATACTAAAAAAGTTCAGACGCCAATAAATTATCTAGGTTATTACAGTTAAACCTGCGACCTACTCAAGGTAAAACATTAGATCAGGGGGACCAAGGACACGGCCAACCTCAATAGAGATGCTCTCATACTGTAATCAAATGTTGTTACCAACCTTTATCATCAGAAGTATCAAACCATTGGTATTTAGGCTAGTGTGCAGCCTTAATTGCAATTTGAGTAATCTAGCAATAATCATTTTGTATATGTACCTTTACTGCAGCTGTATGTGTAACAAGCAGCATAACCACCGTCGCCTGCTCGGAAATCAGCTTCAGCAGTCCGCCCAATAATACCAGCTGCTGCGCTCACTCCAGCCCCAACTGATATATGACCCTTGCTACTAAAGGTTTTAATAGCATCTTTGTTCCTTAAAATAATTATATAATCAGTCAGTTCACCTCCAGCCTGTGAAATGACCAAAGCACAATAACATATCAAGACATTTGTTGTGAACTAACTTCAGAAGGAAAATACATAAACAAAGAAAAATAATTTTAACCTGAGCACCCCAGCCAACACCAAATGATGAGATGGCAGAGGGTGGAGACCAAGAGCCATCTTCTCTACGAGCAACAACCAGACCAGTTCCAATACTATATGTAACCATTACTCCAACCTTCATAACAGTAAGTATCGCAAGACCTTTCGCTTGTTTCAGAATAGAATCAGGGATGGACTTCTCTGATTCCAGTGAACCCACCTGAGCCATATGAAGTTAGTTGAGCTTCTTCAATAGAAAGAAAGAAAATGCACTTAGGTAGAGTGTCTGAGATCCTCAATCTCTAAATAACCTTATAGAAAGATGATAAATGCTTGCCTCATATGCACAGAAAGGGCACATCCTCTAAACCAGTTGAGATCCATAACAATTTCAAAACATTTAGAAAATTGGACAGCGATGTGTTATCACATCAAACCACCCAAGTCAATAACTAAAACATATTCTAAAAGTTACTTTATTCTGAAAATATTTAAATGAGTAAGATAGATCTAGAAAGATGTTTTCATTTAGTATATGGCAAACTCCATTAAGTTGAAATGCAGAGTTCTAGACTAATAAACGATGAACAGAATGTTTACATACATCATCTTGAAAGGACCAATTGTGTTGTGTGCAAAACGAATCAATTGCATTATTTTGTTTCTAGAAACTTAACCTAGAAACATCACTTTGATAGTATTCATGTGAATAAGCTTTAAAATGCAATAAGATAAATTAGAAGGTGAAGATACAAAGGACAAATATTGATGTCAGTACATAATTCAGGAGGCCCGAGAATGAAGATAAAAGCTTTATCTGTTACCATTATATTTTGACAGAAAATCATTCTACCTTATTATAGCCACGAATTGTATTTGCTGCTTTGTAAATCTCATACTCCATTGTCCGGCTCCATGGGAAGTTCAACCAAGATCGTAAGGTGCTCAGATCCGTCATATCATGGATTGGAAGCTGTGAGGCATGACTGATTTGGTCCATTAAATATGGTTGGACAGACTCGAGTCGAACGCCACAAACATCACATACACGTTGCAGATCTGAAGTTCTAAATTTTGGAGGCATTAAGCTCCTTCCCTTGGAGCAATCATTGCAATATAACCCACCACAAAAACGACAATGATGCCTAGAACACATGATAGGATGAAAATGAGCGCTACAAAGCATGCAAGCAAGAGCAGCACTGTCCGCCAGCCACTTTGGTGGCTCTGCTTCAAGAATTTCCTTGCTGTTCATAGAGTTTACATCTGTAAGTGTGTTGGACATATCTTTCCAGGCATCTTCTAGGAGATCTCCTGGGATCCAAGACATCCCATAGCTCTGTAGATCACCAGAAGCTAGGGCACTAACCTTGCCTCGGGCAGCAAGGAGCATTTCAGAGAACACATCCCACATGGTCATGTCCTTATCATCTCCAGAAACTTGGTCCCAACTGAATTCCTCATCAGGGAAGTACGCCCCATTAGTACCAAAGCCCCTGTGCCACTCTTCACGATTACTTGCTGACATGGGTGGAACAGAAACAGGTATCCAGAAACCAGTTTCTTCATGAAGTGGAGTACCATAGTAGAAATATTTGCCTGGTTTTTCTTCTACTGCAAAATCTTCACTTCTGTTATTGCTGCAATCAGATGCGTGAACTGTTTCTGGACTGCAGCCATCATCATTCCTTGATGAAATTTCGCTGCTACTTCTTTCGTCCATTACATCAGGGACCTAATTCAGAATTCCAAATGTTACAATCAAACCCGTAAGAAAGGAAGAAAGCTTCTCTTTAGAAGTTATCTGGAGAATAGTATGAAAATCCATTCTCGAAGGAATTAACCTTTAAGTATATAATAATAAGCATGAGCATAAAGCTGACAAGAATTGTCGTACATAATTTGGATGTATGAATCTATTAAACTGCTAGGAACCTTGACCTTCATGCATAAGAAGTTCAGAACAAAATATATCAATCACCCAAAAAATGTATTATACAGGGCTTTCGAGATGAACGGGAAACAAATGTTGCATCTAATCAACTGAATGTTGATAGTTAACACGAATACACGATTACCTTTTTCGTGCTAACCTTGATCTTCATTAAATTGGACATAGGTAAAAAAGAGTCGGCAAGACTGAAAAGAAAAAAAAAACAAATGCCAAAGAGAAGGATTGAAGCAAGCTGCAAAAGTTCCTACCATATGAACATTGTTTCACTTATATACTTGTAATTCATATGGTATTATTCAGTAATCATCCAGAAAGATGCATTCATTTAGGAAGCCAATGAAAAATACACAGACGATGAGACAGTCCAAACTTTTAAACGAATGATAAAGTCCTTACAGATTTGTTAGTATCTTAATAAGTTACAATCACAATGACGTAATTAACATATGTCTGAACCAAAAGCGCGATCTTTTATGCCAAAACAACATATAATTCTCGCCGGCGACAAAACTTTACCAATTGCACGCTCCATAAATCTCGAGAAACTACAACGAAATAAACTTTTTATTGCATAAATGAACGGGGTGTTATCAAGTCGATCAAAAGATGCAATATCTGAGAGCGGCATACATTTCCCACCAAAAATCTCGACTGGAAATTCCCAAAACCCAGAAAACGCAAAAGTCTATGTCTGGCCAATCAAAGGGAAAAAAAGAAACAACAACGCATGTAATCCAAATAGGAAAAAAAAAAGATAATTTTTGTGTAAGAACAACGAATCACCGTAGGGGACGAAAGAGGGCTCTCCGCCTCATCACCGGACGCGACGTCAGAAACCCTAAAATTCAAGGTATTCAACGCTTTCGGCGTTTCCGACCCACCGACGGCGGCCAACCAAGAGCCATCCTGCTCGTCGACTTCGATCACCGGGTAAAGCCTATTCGTTCCCTCCATCGCCATGAGAACGCTCCAATCTCCACCCAATTGAGAAATCCTTCTTCTACTACTCGTCCCGATGAGGAGGATTACCACGAAAAATTGGGAGAGATGGGAGCGATCGAATCGGAGGAGAGTTTTCGCGGCGGAGGAGTCCAAAACCGGGACGCCGAAATGATAACAGAAAGAGACTGCTCGTCGACGGAAGTCTACGGTGGATAAAGCATCGTGGTGACCCCTCACGTGAGGTGACGGGACTCCAATCCAACCCGGTGCACCACGTTGGCGAACCCAAGTTGGATCAAAACTGAACCCAACGGATCATGATCTCTTGCGCTCCATATTTTGACACGACACTCATAGACATTTCAGCCGTTAAAAAGATAATATCAATTATATAGAGATATGAATCATTAAATTAAATATATTATAGATAATTCTAAAATTTCAAATTATTAAAAAATAATATCTTTATCTTTATAATTTTAATTATACTTATGTGTTTTTTATAATAATTTTCATTAATTATAATTACAATAAATTCGTAAATAATGGATACAACCATTGTGAATAATTTTTATACTATAGAATTACTTTTAGAGTATCATTATCGGAATTATAATTGGTGAACTGTCGCGCATAAATGTTTCACTTTTTCCTAATCCCAATATTATATTAATTATTCAACATTATTTTTTAAAAAAATTTGAGTAAATTTTCTTTTTATTATGAAAATCTAAACTATCTTCCATATGAATTAAGAATTAATCCGATTTTAATGATCATATGAAAGAATCATGAAAGCCTAACCGTGTTCTGAATGCAAGCAAAAGTTTGCTTGATTGGAGGTCGCTTTATTATTTGTTTACTTTTGTTTGGTGGATTCGGTCTCAAATTTAGTGGTCGTGGATATTACTTGTCTTGTCGAGTTGAGGAGGTGTGTTCTTAAAGTTGAGGAAAACTCGTGGGTTTTGGATGATTTGCTGACCATCTAATTATTTGATGCAGGGTCTCCATATTTAGATCAGTTTTGTTGCTTTGATTTAGTGATAACAGTGGCTGAAACGTGCACAGGTACTTTATAGTTGTATACAAATCACAAGAAACAAACAATTATTAATCATACAGTGATACAAAATTGACAAAAAAAGACACCACAGAGGAAGAGGTCTACTCTACATAAACAGTGATATTTGTAATATACACAAATCAGCATTCCTGAAAAAAAATGTATTCCTTCAGCGTTGATTATTTCATAAAATATGTTTTCCTATTTTGAAGAAAAATATGATTAATTGTCACACTGCAAACAAGAACATGTTAATAAAAGTTCCTTCAATCTAAGGGCCTATAAGAATTAGTTAATAAAAAATATCTGATAAATATTAATACTAATGAATATTTTAAGTGCTAAAATTTATTTTAAAATATTAATATAAATAATTATATGTTTGAATAAAAATATTGATAATATTAAAATTATAATATTTGTTAAAAAATAAGATGTTTTTAAAGTTATATGATAATAATATTAAAATAATATGAATAAAAAGATAATATAGTTGATTAAAAAATAAATTAATAATTTTAAAAATACGTAGACGAAATTTTATTTATATTTTAATTTATAAATCGTTATCGTGACAAGTACAATCTTTTATTTATAATATGAGACATTTTTAAAATCAGTTTAACCCTAAGTTGCAGCAATAACTTAAAAGAAAATCTGAACTGAAAGTTATCTGAACCGGAACAACTTCGGATAGTTTTTTTTGTTACATGTGTAATAACAAGTAGATAGGATAAAATCAAGTAGTTACATAGAACAATAACGAATATACGTTTTTATCCAGTAGATGTGTTAATATGTATATATAACAGTAATATAATAAACATAAATAATTTTAATATATTATATTTTATTCTTAACCATGTTTTATCTTTATAAATGTCATCATGTTCATTTTACAAGAAGTGACAATTATTTTTTTCCTGAAAATTTAATAATTATTCAAACATACACATTCAAATAATGATTTCGGATCAAGAGTTTTTTATATCATGAGACAATCTTTCAAATATTGGATGTTCTATATATCTCTCTTAAAACATGTCACATAGTTTTTCACCTGGTAAATTTCAAATGTAGAAAGAAAGTAGGTAATATATATCGTTTTTTATATCTAGTTGATATAATATAAAAGTATATTATAATAGATTATTAGATTATACGTATCAAATTACTAAAAAGAATCAGATTACGTTCATTATATATAAGTTTAAGAATACAATCTTATGATTTTAAATTGAAAATTACGTGCGTATCTTTCTCTCATTATTATTATTATTATTATTATTATTATTATTATTATTATTATTATTATTATTATTATTATTATTATTATTATTATTATTATTATTACACATGGCATAAGATATATATTTGATTTGTTTCTATAGTTATATTTATAAATATTTTTTTAATTAAAATCATGTTTTTTTTTCGAAATATGTTGTTAGAATAAAACGAACAGATTCTTTTGTTTAAAAGACATATGAAATAACAATATTAAAAAATATCTAAACTAATGACGTCAGTTAGTTTTTTTTCCAAAACTTGACTTGTTTTGTCCAAAGACTTACCTCTTTTTTTAATAGATATAGATTCTTACTTTACACGTTTTCATCTTTAAAAATATGCACGAAACAATATAAGTATAGCTTTATTATACTCAAATTATTTTCTTCATAGTAACATTTTGAAATAGAAATATTGGTAATGTTTGAGAATCAATGAAAAGTAAAGGATGATGCAATACACCCATTGAATTTAATCTGATAATCAAATATTAGTTAAGTTATTCTTGATTTGCATCTTTCATGTTTAAAAACTCACGTGGAAATAAAATACGAGTTTATTTTTATTATATTAATTCCCATATTTTTTCTTGTAGTAAAAGTTTGAAAAAAAACATAACTATGCAATGCTAAATTAAAAAGCAAAGTCGAGCATGGTGCAATGCACCCATTGGATTTAGTTTCCAAGGTCTAAATTATTATGGACCTTATAGTAAATATAATTTAGGCGATTCAATTGTGAACAGTGCGATACACCATCTTTTTTTTATTTAAAAGTGGAAAAGTTAAAATGTTTTTACCCGTTGATGAATTTGATGGAAACAACTGTCATTTTATAGCCATTTCAAAAATTGTGAAGTCGATGATGAAGGGGAGAAAGAGATGGGTTCCGAAATATCGGATGGGGGCTTCTAGCACACGCTCGAGTCTTTTTATTGGTCGTTGTCGCGCAGCACTCTGCCTCCCAAACCGCGGCCGTAACACGTGCTCGCAGGCGCGCTCGCGATCGACGGACGTCCTACGCTCCTTTCCACTTCTAGACGACGCCTCATTAACGCACGAATTGCGTGCATTAATGTCACGTATCACGTTGATACATAACGTGCGATCAATGGTCGTCCGCGTCATTGATCTTTCAATCAATGAACGCTCGCGCGCTCGACCAACGGTCATCCGCTCCATCGATCTCTCGATCAATGGACGCCCGCGCGCTCGACCAACGGTCGTCCGCTCCATCAATCTCTCGATCAATGGACGCCCGCACGCTCGACCAGCGGTCGTCCACTCCATTGATCTCTTGATCAATGGACGATCGCCCGTCGTGTGGATGCTTGAGCGTCACGGTCGTGATCTCTCTGATCACGGTCCGTCTGTCACGATCGTGATCTCTGCGATCACGCCTGCTTGTGACCAACATGGCCGTGATGACTGATCACGACCCGTGATAACTGATCACGGCTGGACACCTTACAACAATCTCCCACTTGACCAGCGTGGTCACTATGTCAACACTCTCACTATTCGTGAGTAGTCTAATGAGAGATTATTGTCCCGAAGTTTTCACTATCCGTGAATACTTCATACTGACTCAGTCACTCTTGAGTCACATCAAGCTCACATGCTTGATGAAAACACCAACTGCAATTTCCTTTGTAAGAAAATCAGCTAACATGTCACTCGTAGGCATATACGTCACTGTTATTTCCTTCTTTTCGACTATATCCTGAATATAGTGATATTCTATTTCAATATGCTTTCCTTTTGAATTATTGGCTCCGATGTGTATCAAGCTTATCGTAGCTTGATTATCACAGTACATGGACAATGATCCTCTGACCAAATCAAGCCCTAGTTCTAAAAGGAAACGCCTGAGCCATACATCATGAGTGGCTGTTGTACTACAAGCAATATACTCAGCCTCCTGTGTGTGTCTCGCCACACACCCTTGTTTCTTGCTATCCCAAGAAACGACTGCTCCACCCAGAAGAAACAAGTGACCTGATGTAGACTTTCGGTCGTCAATATCTTCCCCGAAGTCTGCATCTGAATATCCTACTGCCTCGAGTGTGTCAGCCTGGTATGTCAATCTCAGCTATACAGTCCCCTTCAGATATCGCAATATCCTCTTAATGGCTTCCCAATGAGCCTTTCGAGGATTATTTTGAAATATGCTCACAAGGCTTACCGTGTAGACTAAATCGGGTCTCGTACATAATATTGCATACATTAGACTGCCCACCGCTTCCGCATATGGCTCACTCAAAGGTTCTTGCCCTGCGTTGAGACACTGACTCTTACTCAGCCTCTTCCCAACCACAAGCGGTGTAGGTGCAGGACTGCTATTCTGCATCCTAAACCTCCTCAGTACCTTATTTATGTATTGTTCCTGACTTAAACTCAAACTCTTTGAGTTTCTGTCACGACTGATTTGAATGCCGAGTACATAGGAGGCATCACCCATGTTTGTCATTT
>LTAE01002298.1:1335-42049 GCA_001647135.1 Pontederia paniculata | reverse complement strand
GTGTGTGTTGAGTTGGGGGCGGGGTGTTGTGTGGTTGGGGGTCGAGGAGCTTAGTGTCAATATATTCTTCTTCTGAGTCCTCCGACTCTAAGTCTACTTTCCTTGTAGTTTCCGAACATGTTTCAACACCTTATGAACAAGATTAGCATGCTGGAGCTGGTACTGTTCGACCTTTCCATGTTATGGGGTTGTGGGTTGCCAGAGGGGGAAAGGTGAGAGGGTGAAATGGGGTGATCCTTTTGCCAGGTTGAGAGTTTAGATGAGGGATAGGATTTGGTAGCCACATCAGGGTCTGAAGTTAGAGAGGAGATTGTGTCTAGGATAGGTGAGGTAGTATCATGTGATCCGGCGCTTGAGAGAAGGGAGGAGGGGGTAATTGGGATACATGAGGCCTGGACCGTGATATAGAGACGTGGTGGTTTATCAGAGAGCCCTTGGAATTAACAAAGGTAGACATGTCACGTGCGATTAACTGACGTTAGTGGGTTGTGTTGGGTGTACCAACCACAAAGGTGTGATCCGTTGTCACCTTCAGAACTCCCCGTTCTTGATCTGATGGTTTCAGGGCATCAAAGTTAACCCTTGTCACCTCTGCGGTCATCTGATCTTTGATCGAATGATTGGAGTTCTAGGGCATCAAATTGATTTGAAAATGCATGTTGCACCGGTTTAGCGGGTTGGACCTGGTGTTGAACCGGTCTTCCTTCGTGGCGGTGACCTGGACGGGAAGCCTCCTATTGCCGCCACAAATCGCGACATCAAGGGCTCCTCACCGCTCACCAGGTACGGGATTGGATATGGGTTGACAATGAAGGGGGTAAGAGCGCATCCATGTACTCGGAAGAGGCCTGACAGTTTCATTGTTGCATGCACTCTATGATTCAAAAGAGAGGTTAAAGGAATTAGAGGAGCAGGAGGAGTGGAGATGGCGGACTTTACCACAACCAAAAAATAAAGTAGGGATGTTGTCGTAGGTGATCCTTTGGAAGTATCGTGTGTTGTCCGGCAATGTGAACTAGGTCCCAGGTTTAACTGGTTTCATAAGGTCCATTTCAATACATACCCTCGCAAATAGGCACTTCTATCCTTTCAACGTGTGTTCATCGACTTTCAGGGGTATTACAAAACAAAAAGAAATGCGTAGAATAAAGTTGAGATTACTCCATTTCGTAGGAGAGGTCAGACAATTGAATTCATACCATAGTCGAGGAGAGAATGCTACAATAACAAGGTAATATTAACAATAAATTTTAGAAATATATTAAATAAAATAATTTCTTGTGTTAATAATCCTTGTACCAATTTAAGATCATTTTTTATTATTTTTTTTATCAAGTTCGAGATTCTTGATGTTCAGATTATTAAAATTTAATTACTTTGAAATTGAGACAAAGAGTACAATAACTGAAATTCACAATCCTAGAAATTAATATTTTTATTATATTAAGTTGCAATTTTTCAGCGCCTGAAGCCCCACAAAAGGAACAATGATATCTATCTACGGCGCCGTCCGTCCCACGGGTTCAAATGTAACAGCAGAGCGGGCTTTCCCGCCGCGCCATGTCGCAACTGCAACGGCTAAAACCCAAACCCTTCATCACCATCGACCACCCTCTTCTCCTCCTCCTCCACCACCTCTCCTGCAACACCCTCCTCCACATCAAGGCAGCCCACGCGCGCTTCCTCGTCGCCGGCCTCTTCCTCCATCCCTTCCCTCCGAGCAAGCTCCTGCAGAAGCTCCTCTCTCCTCCGACTCCGACTCCTCCTCCGCCTCATCTCCTCGCTTACGCCGATCTCGTCTTCCGGCACTCCCCCTCGCCGCCCCTCTTCTCCTACAACACCCTCATCAAGGCCCATTCCTCGCCGGACTCCCTCTTCCTCTTCCGTTCCATGCTCCGCGACCCCTCCGGTCCCTCGCCGAACCAGTACACCTTCGCGTTCGTCCTGTCCGTCTGCGGTCCCCAGGGGCTTGGCCTGGCGGAAGGGGAGCAGGTCAGGCTCCACGCGATCAAGCGGGGGCTCGGGACCAACGTGTTCGTGTCCAACGTCTTGATCCGGATGTACGGGAGCTTCGGGCTATTGGATGGCGCGCGGAAGGTGTTCGACGAGAGCGCTGACCGAGATGTGATCTCGTGGAACTCGTTAATTGGTGCATACGTAGGAAGCGGTGATATTGACAATGCCAGGAGATTGTTTGATGAAATGCCGGTGAAGGATGTCGTTTCTTGGAGCACAGTCATTGCAGGCTATGTGCAGGTAACAGAGAATTAATAGAAGTTGCGTTTTTTTTGTCATTGGCATGTTCAACTAGAAATAGGTTAGGACATATTTCGACTTCTATTCATTTTAATCCTTTTGAAACTTCTCCTATGTCATATTTTTTCAGTGAATTTATGTCGTATATTTACTGGACAATATATTGGAAAGATTGTAAATATATGAGCATAATTATCCAACCATTACACCACCAGAAAAAAAAGGCTTTAACTAGAGTTCTTATGGAAATTGAGCAGGGAATCAAGTATCCTTGTAACTAATATATCCCTCAAAAAATAGTATACATTCCCGGAAATCATTGAAATCTTCAGCTACAACAATTTACAGATAACAAGATGATGCCAGCTTGGTATAACTATCTGCAAAGAAGATCTTAAATTTATTCCATCGTTAGAAGGCATTCTTGTTATTTCTAACCACTTAGATGTTTAGCCCATCACAGATTCAGTTTAGTTACTTGATTGATCATTTTCCATGTTGCTACCTTTACATTTACCTTTGGCTTACTAAATTTCAAAATTAATGTGCAAAATTCTTCACTTGCATCTTATTTATCGAGCAAATGGTTTTCTTAGTTTCTTACCTTTACTGGAAAACAATGTTATATATCTTTTAACATATGGCTCTTTTGATGTTGACTTCCATAATTTAAGCTACTTGTAGGTAGGTTGCTTCATAGAGGGAGTGGAACTATTTCGTGACATGCAACTTTCAGGAACCAGTCCAAATGAATTCACACTAACCATTATTCTAGCAGCTTGTGCTAACATAGTGGCACTAGATCAAGGGAGATGGATTCACATGTATACAAGGAAAACAAACATGAAGATGAATGAAAGGTTGCTTGCAGGCCTCATTGACATGTATGCAAAGTGTGGAGAAGTAGAGCTTGCATGGAACATGTTCAACAGTGAAGACAGTCCTAAACAAAATATCCGGCCTTGGAATGCCATGCTTAGTGGTTTTGCTATTCATGGAAGATCTGATGAAGCAATTGAGCTATTTGAAAGGATGATGGTGATGAAGATCATTCCAGATAAAGTAACATTCGTCTCCTTGCTCAATGCCTGTAGCCATGGAAGACTAGTGGACCAGGGTAAACATTATTTTAAATCAATGAAGAGCATTTATGGAATCAATCCGGAAATTGAGCATTATGGATGCATGGTTGATCTGCTTGGCCGCGCTGGTATGTTGAAAGAGGCAGAAGAGTTAATCTCGGTCATGGAGATGGCTCCAGATATTGCCATATGGAGTGCACTCCTTGCAGCATGTCGGATACATGGAGACATAGAGAGGGGGAAAAGAATTGGGGAGCTGGTTAACAACTTGGAACCTTCGCATATTGGTTGTCATATACTGTTAGCAAATATGTACTCACAGTCTAAGCTATGGAATGATGCAAAAGATATTAGAAAGGGCATTGAACTTGGTGGTGGGAGAAAGATACCAGGTTGCAGCTCGATCGAACTTGATGGCATGTTTCATCAGTTTCTTGTTGGGGATCGATCCCACCCGCAGACTAAACCAATATACTCGTTTTTGGATGATATGTCTATCAAACTGAAGCTTGCTGGATATGTTCCAGAAGTTACAGAAGTACTGCTGGATGTCTTCGGAGAAGACAAGGAGACTGCTTTGTCTATACACAGTGAGAAATTAGCCATTGCTTTTGGGTTGATGAACACTAAACCAGGAACACCGATCAGAATAGTGAAAAATTTGAGGGTTTGTGGTGACTGTCATCATGCTATAAAGTTCATCTCCAAGGTATATGATCGAGAAATAATAGTTCGTGACAGGATTAGGTTTCACCACTTCAGAGATGGACGCTGTTCTTGCAAGGATTACTGGTAAATAATTTATAGTCACCACTATCCCATTTCTGCAGCTTCTGATGATACGGTCCTGAACATTGAATATTTTCTCATTAGCAATCCACAATTTCATAGCAATATAAGTTATCCTGTTATTTTGTTATAAATTGTAACCATTTGACCTGCTTGTTCATGCAATTATTTTATGGCACCAAATTTTATTGTATTGTAAAATTGTAAATTGAAATCTATTATTCTCAGCATCATTTATCAAGCATTTCAACTGATTCTTCAGAACTTTGTACAACATGGCTTGGGTTTATCCTTTGCTCTTGGAAGTGATTGTACCGTTTCTTTTTTCAGTATCACAACAAAAGTGAAATCTAATACATCAAAGGAAATATAAAAGTCAAAATAAAATAGTTCTAGAAAACTCTCATTTTTTTAAGTTTCGAACTATGCCCACCTCAATAACAATAAAGATAATAACTCAGACGAGATGATTGATTTCACTTCCCATATTTAATATTTCTGACTTCGATTTACAAAAGGAAAATCCAAGTAAAATAAAAACTAACGCTTCATAGGAAAACTAATGCTTCATAGTAATACAAACAACAGGATAATTGCTCGTTGAACTCAGCAATCTGGAACAATTTTCCCTGTTCTGTTTCTCTTCCTATGAAGGTCTGTCTGCAACCAGCCATTGATGCCTCGTTTCTTTCCTTCTGCCAATATCTACTAATTTATCGAATAACCCTTGAATACTTCAAACTTCAAAAAAAAAAAAAACCTTCTAACTTGGTACCACAATCAAATGATCAAATGAAGGTTGAAAGAGAACATTAGCAACATTTAGCTGTTTATAACACATGGTTCAAATTGTCTCCAATAAATAGTTGTTTTCCCCAAGTGACAACAATCAAAATGGCGTCACTAGGTGCCATTTTTTTCCACAAGAGAAAAATAATGTTGAGAGCAAATGGGAATAGAAAAAAGCCTGCCAAATTAGGCTGTGTGAACGGGCAAAGGCAATAAAATGTCGCCATGGTTCCCCTTGAAATCTCACCAGCTAATCAGCAATCTCACTTTTCATCAATCTGGTTCCTGAAACATATGTTCTCGCAGAACCATAATAATTAACTCGGAAAGGCTGCTCAGGAGGCACAAAACCAGAAACTTGGTGCACCTTTGAAAACTACAAGGAAAATGCAGCTGCCCTTTCCTCGATAGGTTCTTTGTCCAAAAACTTTGTTTGAGTAGTGCATTGCCAAAGTGGTGACAGGGCCACTACATTGCCAATAATAACTAATGTAGGAGACACTAACTCTGCTGATTTAACCTCATCATTAAGATTTTCCAGCTCAGCAAACACCTGACACAAAAGCAAAGTTGATCAACTAAAGAAGAAAGCTCAGAACTTTGGCATGTTGCAATCATATACTTAGATACTCAGGTATAAAATGTGAAAAGACTAGCCAGTAACTCACCACTCGTTGCTGAGGCGTAGTCCCTCGCTCCACTGCAACCGCTGGAGTACATGGGGGCAAACCATGTTTTATTAGTTTCAGAGAAAGAGCTTGAAGAGTTGATAATCCCATGTAGACGACCAAAGTGGAATCAGGATCAGCGGCATTCTCTGCCACAAAGAGAGGATCTGTTCCTCCTTTCCTTGAATGGCCAGTTAGAAACCTTACACTGCATGTAAAAGGCCGAATGTTAGGGATAAGGGATCCATATGTCTATGCTTCCACAACCTAATAATTTATTAATTACTCTTAATACATAATAAATTTTGAAGGCGCAGCAAAACCTTTGCGTCTCAAACTGACAATTTAATGAGATCAAGGATCATTTCCTGTTGAAGATGGTTTCTAAAAGATAAGATTCAACGATCATGATGCCAGGAGACTAAGGTTCCAAGCAAGTTCATCTCGCTTCATTCTTGGATTAAAAAAAATGTCTACCTTAGGGATCAACGAATCAATCATCTTTTCTACTGATGGAAGTTTTTTTGCTTAAGTCTGCATAAATCATATGGGAATTATTATGAAGTGCTAACCTGAAACATGTCAAGAATCAAGCATGAGACTACAAAGTATCAGGAGAAAATATATGCCACAACAAATAGTTCTGCATAACTGCAACATGAATCATGAAGGCTAACCTTTTAAGAAACATGCTAAATAAGGCTGCTATACAACTAATGCAAAGAGAAGAGATCAAAGATTGATTTGATGAGAAAATAAATGAATTTGCACCCAAATATAAAATATTTTCCTCGTCTTTATTGGTTTCACTTAGACACTTGTTGCCACCTTAGAGATATTTCTCTCAGCAGGATTGAAAGTCATTGAAGATATTACTAGAGAGCATTCATGAAAAAGTTTCAAATAAAGAATCGGTCATTAGATCGCTGAGAGGATAGGTTTTTAGAACATCAAATATTACCTATTTGCAACACCTCTATGAGTGAGCGGGATTCCGAGCTCTGCTGCTATCCCAGAAGCAGAAGTTATTCCTGAACAACTTTTACAATTAAAAAACTGATGCTTAAAAAAGATTAAATCTTGGAGGATTCTTGTGGGTCAACCAAAGCGGCGATACCTGGAATGACTTTCACCTGAATACCTTGTTGTTGCAGGAAATCCATCTCCTCTCCCCCTCTACCAAAGACCTGGAAACCATTAATGTGTAAGAAATAGGATGAATTTGTATTGAACGTATCTGCCTGGTTGCAACCTTGGTATATTTTTGGGTCTCTGAAGAACATCATGCAGTCAAGAGTACTGAAATGGCAATGACAAAGGAAAAGCTCCAATAGAACAAAGTGCTTCAAGAATGTGTTTTCCAGGAAGCTTAATGATTTGGTGCACCTTCTAAGCTTAATAAAGGCCAAAAACTCATGGATTAATTAGAAAAAAGAAGAAGAAATTGAAGTGGTTCCACGCCAAATTTCACATAGTTCGTTCATACACTGTTCCCGTTCAACGATCAATTTTTTGCTTTGATTCTCAACTGATAGTGCTTTGCTAACATAACATAATTTCAATGTAAGATCATGATTATATCAATAGGATTGCAACTCACCAGAGGGTCTCCTCCCTTCAGCCTCACCACATTCGCGCCAGCCTCGGCGAAGCTGAGTAGCAACTCGTGAATCTCTTCCTACACGTACAAATAGTACATGAATAGGCAACACCCGAAACCGGAAAGCAGAGTGAAGCAAAGGAGCAAACTCGGAATTCCTCAAAGGAAGCCAAAGAAACGAAAGAAAAAGCTTCATCAATGGCATCCGCGTACCTGCGTCCGGCTGTGGTATCCCGCCGTCTTTCCAACATACAGCAACCTGGCATCAGCTCTGACCAAGCTGAGCACGTCATTGGAGACCAAACGATCATAAAGGATGAGATCAGCCTTCTCGATCGCCCGCACCGCCTTGAGCGTCAGCAGCTCCGGGTCGCCCGGACCCGTCCCCACCAGCGCCACATTCCCCGGCCCCCCGTCGCCGTCGCCTCCACCGCCGTCGGTCTTCCTGGCGGCTTTCAGAACCTCCAGGAGCTTCTTGAGCTCAGGCAACTGGAGAGCAATCTCATTCTCCTTGTCATCTCTGCCGCTGCTGCTGCTGCTGCAGTTCTGAAGGCAAGAGCTAGAGACGGCCGCGGCGAGCTCGTAGACCCAGTTGTCCCTCTGGTACCTCTCGGCCGAGTCCTTCTCTGTGAATGGAGAGGAGGAGGAGGACGGCGAAGAAGACGAGGAGCAGCATATAGCAAAGCTTGGGGAATGACGACGCGGAGAGGAAGAAGGAAAGACGAGAGGTTTGGAGGAGGAGGAGGAGGAGGATGAATGAGTTGATAACGGAGAGCGGCGGCGGTGGAGGTTTGAGGGAAGGGATGAAGCGGCGGCGGCGGCGGCGGCGGCGGCCGAGGACATGGCAGATGTTTGAGTGGAGTCGCGAAAGAGAAGTAGAAACTGCAAATTGGCAAGCGAAGGCAGGAAATGGTGATCATATAATATGTATGTGGAAAGGGGTTGTGGTGGTTTGGTGAGGTCCAAGAGGCAAAATTGCGCAAGAGGGGCAACATATCGATAGCTCTTGGCGGCCGTCAGAGGACCAGATTCAATGAACCTTACAAGCCACACCCAAAGCCAAAGCCGAAGGGGTTGCCCTTCTGTTTTTCTTTTTCCTTTATTTTTTAACAAAAATGTTTAGGTTTGAAAAAGGGCAGTGTTTTTGTCTTCTGGGGAGGATCATGGGGCGTGCAAATTCGTGGCTGTTCTAGGAATATGGGTACCCATTCTGTGTTACAAATGTGAAAATTCGTTTTTTATTTTTCTTTTCAATAAGGGTGAAAGGGAAAGTAACGGAGAAAAAAGTACAAAAAGAAAAAAATGATAATTTTATTTGAATGATATAATTAAAAATTATATATAATTTTTATTAGATGAATATATATATACATATTTTATTATATATGACTAAAATCAGAAATATATTTAAAAAAAATCTTTATAATTTAATTAGAATTGAAAGAAAAATATATATTTTTTTAAAAATAACGAAAGTAAACGTTCTTCTTTATTCTATTTCATTAAAAATATAATTAAATAAGATTAAATTATTAATTTAATTTTTTTTTATTATCGTTTCACCTCCAACCAACAGACCTTGGGTGGCATGTTTCAGTTTACATTTTTTTTAGGAACTCCATGTATATAATATCAGAGTTCCCAAGGTAAGAGTGCAGTCCAGTCCGCAGCCTGTATATACGAGATTACCGAGTATAATATACATAATTTTAATTCGACAATTTAAATATTATTTTTAAATTGTCGAATTAAAATTATGCGTAGCTCAAAAATCATGCAGCAGCGTACTCATTTTTGCTATTTCATTATATACATATGTAATACCCTATTTAAGTAGCCCAAGTCCTCAACACATGACAATCATCTATTGGACCTCACTTTCCACTCAAACCCAAGACCAAACCCATATAAAAGCTCTCACCAGAATTCTTCTTCTCTCTCTTTCCTTTTGCAATCCACCAGAACATTATTTTTTCAGCCCCAAATGAAGTGACGAAAATTTATCTCCTTGGCTCCATTGAACAGCAAGAAATCAAGAGGACGAAGAGGAAGAATTGCAGCTGGAGCAAGGAGGAGAGGAATATGCAATAGTTGGAAAAGCTCTAAGGAAAAGAAGAGACAAAGTAGAGAGAAAAAAGGGAAAATAGGACAGAAATTTCAAGATTTCAAGATATATAAATGGGATCCTCTCTTTCTAATATGTTTGATTGTTCAATTGAAATCAATTGTACATGAGAAGGAGGAAGAAATTAGGATGAAACTTAGACTTCATGATATAGGATAATGAACCAAATCATGCAATGTTATATGTTTGGAGAAATGCATGTATGAACTAGGGTAGATGTGAAATCCAAATTGAATGATGTATGATATTGTCTACTATGTGATGCTTTATTTATGCTCTAATTTACATGAAAAACTAGAAGGAAAGACCCAGTATAAGTTAGAAAAGTATTTGGAGGAAATTATGTCAAAATAGGACTTTCGGGCGACCGAGGCCCAGAATCGGTCGACCGAAATCGAGAGAAATAGGAAGAGAGTGTTCGAAACGATTTTCGGTCGACCGGTTTTGGAATTCGGTCGACCGAATCTGTGATTCAAATCTTACATAGCTTCGATCGGATTTTCGGACGACCGAAAGTGAGTTTCGGTCGACCAGACCGATGATTGTCCAGGACTTTCGGTCGACCTAAAGTAGTTTCGATCGACCGGGACGACAGTTTTCAGGATGCCCAAGAATTGTGTTTTGTTCATCTGATATCCAAATGATTGATCGTTTTAGGGCTTTTCACACCCGTACATGAAGGATCTTAATATACTAAGTATGTCATATTCTATCATTATTTTATATGACCCCTAAAATGCTAAAAGGGTCTTAAAGTCAAGTAGCACCATGCGCTTCGCGGTTAGGGTGAAAGTAAGTACAGAATTGCAAAGTCACGTTATTGATTGGTGTATTGTGATAACCTAGACGCGATATGTATGCTCACCGTAACTAGGTTAAAAGATGAACCATGTGATGCTTGGTTGATGATTGATATATTGTAATTAAAAGATGGATTAAGACAAGTCTAAGCACACCTAAAATATATGATGGGAAGGTGAACTCGGCACCGAAGATGGTGTGCGAACTTCCCGGGAGATTATTGTCGCGTCACCCTAGCCGGTGTATGAGTCTCCCAAGAAAGATTATTGTCGCTTCACCTTAGTCAGTGAGTCTTCCTTGCCCAAAGGTGGGGCACCATGAGGGGTGCAAGGTGCATCCTTGGTCTGATCAACCTAAAGAAAGAGGTGTGCCTAAGACCCTTAATCAAACAAGATAAGAAATGGACAGGTGACTTGGGGACGGCTCAAGAGAAGTTAAAAATGAACTTCTAAGTTGTCACATGATAAATAAGAAGAAAGATGACATGAATAAAAAAGTTAAGCCCAAGGGACTATGTGCATTGAAAGGCAATGCAAGTAAAGATATTCATGTCTAATGAAGCATTATATTGATAATGCTAAGTATTGGGCATTATATCGATAATGTCAATTAAAGTAAAGTATTGATGAATATGTAATGCATTATATCGATAATGCATAAGCAAGATAAAAAAGAAAGTTAAAGATGAAAGATATACTTAAAATAAGTCATTGAGCATAATGTGCTAAGATGCTAAAGTAAAGTGAAGATGATGATTATATGATGATCATAAGATTGGGTTAAGAATCCTATGATATGCTCTATGCCATGTATGATGTTATATGCTCGACATGTAGTTCTTTGCATATATTGGTGATATGATTCATCTATTTTTTCGGCCTTTACATACTCTAACGGGATAAAAATCCCCTGCTCCTGGATCTTGCAGGTACGAAGTGATAAAGATGCTTATATGATGATGGTGTTGCTCATAATGGCCAAAGCACATGGTTAAGTGTTGGATTTATTTTAGAGTCAAGTTATGTCGTATCGTCTTTCTTTTGGACTATATATCGCCTTCGGGCAAATGTTGTAATCTTTGTCTTTCTCATGTTAAGTGACTTTTATGGAAAAGTTATTGTATGTTAAGTCAAGTACTCAGATTATGTTATCTTTGATCAATGTCAAGTGTCTTCCGCTGATTTGTACTCATGTCGTGATCTCAATTGTCTTTGCTGATTTTATTTCATATTGTTTTAAATTCTTTGGTTCTCTTTGAGTTCTTATGTATATTGACCATAATTGTCAATGGTCAAGTCAAGGTCAATTGTCCCTTAGCGTTCCGGATACCGTTTCGTGCACGTGGCAAATATTGATTCGTCCGCGTGGCAGGGTGCGTTTTCGGGGCGTTACAACATAACTATTATTTTTACTAAACTATACTCACATTCAAACAGACGACGTACGTTTTAGACGACACTTTCGTTTTTTCTTAACAATCAATATGTCATCAGCAAAAGAATAATAGTTGCAACGAGACTCCATATAATATAATTACCAAAGGAGAAGAACAACAAACCTTTGTTGAGATTAGAGTTAAGGTTCTATCCTTTTATGCTTCGTCTTAGATTAAATCCAGCTGGACCAGCTCCAAATAGAAACCCAACGGACCCTTGCGACATGTCAATTAACAACTATAACTCTAAATAAGAGTTTTTGAAATTGATTTGACCGTATGCATCAATCTTAAACAGTTCCAGGACAACGATCCACATCAAATGCATTCCTACGAGGAAGTGGAAGAATCCAAAAGTTTCTTTCACAGGGACATGGAAAAGCTATTAAGAAAAAGACTTTCATTCTTGTGGATTCTATAATTAACGGTGTGAAATTAATGAAACGTATACATCGAAGTGCCTACTTATTTTCAGAAAGAATACTAGAACTGCCACTATCTTCATTTTACATTGGCAATGAATGACGGCCCACAAAAAAAGTGACTATGTATTACCCACAATATACAACATCTAAGCACTTGAAAACTCCCAAATCATCAGCTTCATAAGCTCTAAATCTTCAGTTTCCTAGTTTCCGTGGAAAGTTGATTGTTTGGGTAGCATTAAGCAGCAAAATTAAGCTGGGTAGAAGCCACAACCGGTAGTAATTGCCTTATAGCATTTTTCCTTCTCATCCCTGTTAATTCAATTGATTGTTAACATCATCACTAGTTCACGAATGTTAATTGAGCATTTAACAAAATGCAACTCGATGCATACCGATATTGCAGGAATTTGTAGAAGAATTGATGAGATACAGTACAAGCAGATGGATATTACTGCTCCGGCGGTAGCATTCTGTAAGAGGCGTTTGTTATCCTTACTAGGAAGAAAAGCTGATTTCAACGAATTTGTCAGATCAAATATTCTGTAGGATATCTGCAAGAATGACATGTCTTAAAGCTTTTACCTAAATTAATGAGAGGAAAAAGTCTTTGTTTAAAAGAAAGTCACTTACGAATAAATAAATCGTTGTGGTGAGCATGAAATTGAGTAACGGATATTCTGGAATGAAAGAAAGAAGCCACTTAGGTTGACCATTGGGCATGTTTGACCTGTAAGTTGAAATAAAAGATCCATCAAAATAATCACGGAAAGTGCACCCTGACAGATAAAGTTATCGTGTCCAATGATATGCACAAATTATAAGTCTGCTCTCCACTATGAAAGTGAGCCTTTAGTAGGTTACTGGTTCATGCTGACTTGAACACAAAGTATTATGATTAATCTTGTTACTTGAACATGTGTGTTAAATGAGAAACCACCGATTTTTTTTGGGACCAAAAAAGAAATTGGAAGGATGTTTCAAACGAGAAAATGGAAGATAAAGAAAGGATAATTCAAATATGTGAAAACAAAAATGATTGATACCTGAGCCAAATATGGATCTGAGAGATGTAGGTCTCTAGTGTAATCTTGCCAAGCCACCTAGCAAAAAAGAAAGGGACTCAAGGGAATGGTTCACAAGGGCAAATACCTCAAGAGACAGACTTAAGTCACTTTACTAAAAGAAAACACATAATATTACTCACGCAAAGAGAGTAAGGGAAGAACTTCGAAGCTGATGTGTGAAATTCCTTAAGCAAATGTAAACACTGGAAATGAAGGCAAACAGATTTATTATAATTTTGAACAGGATGCAAATTGCATGTTTCCTGTAAATCAACAAGCTTATATACATACGTTATGGGGATCCATGATGTGTAAGGATGATACTTATTGTACGTGATTTTGTCTAGTTTGTAGATATACTCATACCACAAATATCCAACCTGTAAGAACAGAGTAGATAGCTGATTGCTGTTTCTAGATCTTTGGCCACCAAGTCACAGAAATGAAAAGCAAAAGGAAAAAAATAGACTGACCAATAAGGAAACAGAAACAATGCTTGTTTTCACATATAATCTTGTTTTGTATTCAGCTTCCTCAAGTTTCTCCATCCATCTTTCAACCTATCGAGCGGGACAACGAAAAGTGGTCAAATGCATTGTACGCAAGATTCTGTAGCACTGTATTAAATGTATCTAAGATCAATTGCTAGAGCCCAATAAGGAAGCTTATATTATTCAAAATACTAAAAATATTCAAGACAAGATACTTACATTGGGATGAAAATATGCATAAATCATTCCAATAATCCATATATAGCGATCAAGACCAGACCTGAAGTGCCACTCATGTAAGAGAGGTAAGTTTGCTTTAGAGGGTTCTGGATCTCTGTACCCTATATGGGATATTCAAAATAAAAGTTAGTGCCAATTTTGACTAAATGGATAGTAACAAAAGATAATATAAGTAACTGACCTATTAGAAATGTCAAAGGACTCCATAAAACATCAAAAACTCCAGGAACTTCCCATATAAAGATCACCGCAAGGAAACAGCAGAAAATTTTCATAGCCATCACTGATGGAATCTCATTATACTTGTTGAAGATGCCAAGTGCTCCATATACCATAAGAGTAAAAAGAGTGTGCATTGGACAAATGTAATACAAAGTGTAGTCATTGTTCAGAACAATGCAACAAAAGGCCACAAAGAAATTTAGGCGCCACATCATCTGCATTTAGTTAACCAGATGTATTGTTTTCTCAATCAAAAGATATTCAGAAAACAAAGAGTTCATTCAGGTTTAGTAAGACATTCATGCAGGCACCTGAGCGAAACGAGCAAGGCTGAAATCCTTCCTTATATAATAATAAGAGAAGTTCCCAAACCCCGTCATCCAAACATAAGCAGCAATGAAGACACGAATTGCATTGTAAATCTCTGTAGCAGCGAAGTAGTGGTACATTAAAAATAAAACCTGCGGATCAATGGAAACAAGCAAACAATGATGGCATCAAAGAAAATGATAAGTTCAGTGCATTTAAACATATATAACCACAGACAAAGAAATGATATATTTCATTAAGATACATGAAACACAGGACCTTGGGAAACTTAGTTTCTTATGCAATATAGACTGAAGAAATAATACCCAGCCAAAACTATAAATAATAGAGTATTATTAATGTTAACAGTTTGTATTACTAGTAATAATTCTCAACAACATAACCTAGGTCCTAGACAATTTAATGTAGAGTAGATAAAAAAATTTAACAAGTTTCTGTTTATCTTTTTCCAACATAATACAGATTATCTGAGCATTTTGTTCCTTGTTACTTAAGGTTACTTCTTTGTTATCTTGGGGCGGGGATGGTTTTATTTGAACTATCATCTCGAAATCCTTTAAATTCAACTAAGCCAACAAAGATCTAAAACATAGGAAAGGAGCAGACAAAGAAATATGTGAACCAATTTATAAAAATCTTTTTGAGACTTCAATATAGTAACGGATATAATCTGCAGAACTAATATTATATCTAACTATCTCAGAATATAGCAGTCAAATATGGACATGTATCACAGAGATCAAAATAAATTTAATTATCATAACTAGCATCATAAGATCAAAGGTTATCAACCTGCATCCACCCTTTCCATTCTTCAGTTTGATGACGGTTTAAGTAAAGTATCGATTTTCCTGAGAAGGTTGACTTGTCATGGTGTTTCTTGAGAGAAGTTATGCCGGAAGCTATGATGAGGAGAATATAGAGAAAAAGAAATAGGTCGCGGCTGTACTTCTGAAAAATTAAGAAAGATCAGGCATAGAAAAATATGAATGATTCTAAGATATAAAAGCTTTAAGTTATTATTTCAAGTCTAAAAATATATGCATGCACATGAAGTAAGCATAAGCACCCACACATGTTTTAAGAAGTTTAACTAAAAGAGTATGGAGCTTTCCTACAAGCATGCATAGAGAAATATGAATGTGGAAACTAACATTACACAACTGAAAAACAGAAGAAAAATTAATCTGTAAGTTGGTTAAGATTGCAGGTTGAGCAATGGATATAAATCACTTCACTTCACTCAGACAAGGATTTCAAAAAGCCTAAGCATCATTTCACGAATCAGCTGATATCCAATGGATTGAGAACCATCATAGTTTGACAGGTATAATTACCACAAAAGAATAATGATGCAATAACAACCGTAATGAAACAGGCAAAGCCTTTAAAAGATCTAGGCATGAACTCTACTGATAAATATTAAGAAAATAATCAAAGGCAAAGGCGCAGAGCCAGTTGCCTTCTTTTAGTTGTCAAATGCATCCACTCAAATATAATCATCTCAAAATACTACAATAATTTAATATAGCTAAGTGGTAAAGATGGGGGAAATTCATATTAGTTGGGCTGGAAACCCACACTCCTTTTCTCTTTTCTTTTTTTTCCCTTCTTTCATGAATCCGCTAAACTTTTTTGGTCTATATGACAAAGTATTCTTTGCATATATATTCTCAGAATTATGCAATTTTTTATGGACCAACACATAGAAGAATCATGTACCATACAAATCTTAACATCCGGCTCGGAATTCTGACAACTATGGTTATTTTAAGTATGAAACATGAAAACTAGGTAACAATCACATTATGCCGCATATTTAAAACCAAATCCAAATCGGAAGAAGACCTTAGTAGCTTCTGCAAATAAATTTGTCCTGTCACAAATGTAGAAGTAACATAGGATAGCCCCAATTTCCGACCTATAAAAGAAACAAATAATATTTAGATACAAGAGTAAGATCATTTATCTCATAATCAGAGCATATTGTAAGCATCTTACATGGATCTTAGTAGTGCTTTATTCTCGAGCAAGAAAGCCTCGTCCATTCTAAAAAACCTACAGTAATTACAAGGAGAGCAATGATGAGAATCAACCTTTTAACTGGGTCTTGTAGAATGGAAGCTGAATAGTTCTTTGCTTCTATATTTTTTGATGGAGTCTTTGTTTCTATATTTGCAAACCTGATCAGGTTGGTCCTGACCGATGTACTTTGAGATCTTGCCAATGATACTTTTGGTATGCCTCCTTCAAGCAAAGAAACACTATCATCTTCCTTTGCAGCTTCATTTCCCAATTCTACTAGATTAACATCGGAATGACTGCAAACCAAGAAAAAAAAAGACATTATCCAGAGAACCATGGATTGATGAATGTAACATTAGCAAGTAACACAAGAAGTGCTAGTTAAATAAGCATTATAGTTTTACAAAAGTATTTTGAAAACTTCTCAATGTCAATGGATATGAAGTTAAAAATCCAAGTAAAAATTTCTTGAACTACTTATAAAAAATAGATGGAATTTCCCTATAAGACACTTTTGTCAAGAGGAATATGATCTATATAATAGAAGTTTTCAGCCCCAGTATGCTAGAATTTCTGTTGTCAAGGGAATACCTACTATACATCATCTCAAAAAATCTCTGTTATGCTTTACACATGCCTAGTATCATCTAAACATTTTACTTTCATGCATCATTGTCTCAATATTTCATGAGTTCATGCAATTATGCTTCATACTATACGAATTAGGTTTCATGTAAACCTTTGACTACCTTCTCCACTTCCAATCAATTCTCTGGCTTCTCTGGACAATATTTCATGGAATCTTGTCTCTGATAATAAATTTTATAACATTTTATAAAGCTCGCTTTGCTGAACTGTCAATAAATTCCAATAGAAACATTGGACTCTTAAAATGATGGTTGCTAGTTTCTAGAGCAATGACATATTGGTTTTCCCAATAGTTGACCTTGGGAGTTTGTTCTTACTCCACTCTTATAAAATGTCATCAAGAGAAATAATGATCCACTTAGTGAATGATATAGCTAATTATTTTTATTATTTTCTGTTTTCCTGCGAACATTATAATTTTTTTCTTTTTGAGAAGGGTGAACTTTTCAGATAATTTTGTTTTCCATGTCTATCTTAATAAATTGTATAAGATTTGAAAACTAAGAAACCAAATCTAGTGACTTCTGTCATAAAAACAGATACATAGTAATGAAGCAACTACAAAGCCCAAAGGGTGATTGTATAAAAATTCGAGAATACAATAATTTAAACACAGCTTTATTTAAATATAAGAATGTCAAATCGCTGTTCAATTAAGCTTTAATGATCACTAGACAAGAAACAAAGGGCAGTAACAGCACGAACAAGCAATTCACAAACTTTATATGAGAAGACAATGTGTTTGTATATTACCATTGAAACTTGATAATTATTTAATAACAGTTAACAAAATAAACCAATAAGAATAAAAAAATATTAGAAGTCCTCAGTTGAGCAATAGATAATTAGATATCATACACTTTAGTAGGGGAGGAGGATTTTTTTGGTTCCAATACTTCAGAATATACCCATGCAATAAGAACAGGGAGAAACCCAAGCAAAAAGGAGACCTGCAACCAAAGAAAATGGATTGTAGTTAATTCATTTTAGAATATAAAATAATACAACAATTTCCCTTGAAACTAAGACTGTCACCAAATTTTGCCTTGAAGATAACAATAGGCCAAAGCTAATTCATAGAAATAATAAGGACAAACATAAAATCACTTATTTTTTTCAAGACTTTCCTTAAATTTAAGGACATCTAACCATTAATGCTCTCAAAGGTCTATCTTCGATTTTTCCGAGAAATCCAATTACAGCTCAAGAGGACAAGTACCCATTCTAGTGTCCTTGAATCTTTATAACATCATTTGTTGCTATCTAGAACTATGATACCAATATGCTTCAATCAGTTCCCCTACTTAGATACAAAATATTGTAAAATCTTTGCATCTAAGAATCAAAGCCAACTTTACACTATGTAGCTTGTTTCTTTTTTTTATATCAACGGAGTTGGATGAATTCCATCTTGCCATTCTTCTATTTTAAAATAATCATGGTGAAAATACTCTAGAGTAATGCTGACATGGGTCATCAACCATTTTTAAGCATACCGGAAAATTTTAAGCTGAAAAAAATTTGATAGATGAACTATGATTATTCTTTTGTAACCCCAGGTCATAATCCATTGCATAGAACTTGCTGCTTCAAATATGCATTGACTTCTTCATATGACACTAAGTAAAATACTGTCTATACCCATCAGTCGTCAGCGATAACATCGACAACCGTATAATTTAATGGCGTGCTTAGTCAACAGAAAACTCTGAACAAATCCAAATCTAGTAGTCATACCCATTTGGAGCAGACATTTTCGTGACCAAACAACCATAATATTTGGGAAAAAAAAGACCAAAGCAAACTATCTCCATGAACCACACACCCCATGGCCACAGCCAAACACATCAAGAGACATTACCGATTCATCAACAATTTAACACGAAAAAGCATCAACAGAACAAGCTAACGAGCCCACCCTACCACCAACCAAAAAGATCGAAACAAATCAAAATTGACCCATTCACAGCATCAAATTCCTCGAAAAGTTCACACATCCGAATTAACATAATGGGATCGCATCCCCGCATACCTGACCAGGAGTCACCGGACCCGACACCACCATCTTCCTCTGAAGTCGAGCATTCAAAGGTCATGAACCGACAAGATGGAAAACGAGCAACAAATCAGAACACCGGAAAAAAAAATCTCCAAACAACAACAAGATCATGCGAAATAGTTCAAAGAATTCACCTCCAAGAACAAGGAGAGATCTCAATCTCCTCTTCGCCCTGTAGTTGGAATCCGAGGGGACTGGAGATTTAAAACCCCCCACCGAGTGGTGGGAGAGGGAGGAGAGAGAGAGATGGGGAGCAGAGTGGATCTGAAGCAATCCACGAAGAAGCCGCCAACGATATAATGACGACGACGAAGGATGGCGAAGGCAAAAAAAAGGAAAGGAAATAAAAATAAGTTTCTATAATTTTTGCGGTCGCGGAGGTAGAATTAGAAGAGATGTCGCGGTCGCACACCCGCAAAAAAGAGACTTGAGTTGAGAGAGATGGTGAGAGCGGTTGGGGGAAGAGGAAGAGGGAGTTGGTGGTTTCTTTGTCTTCCCGACTCCGCCATTTTTTTTATCCCTTTTATAATTATTTTATTCGTACTATATATATATATATATAATATTATATATTTATAAAAAATAACATTAAAATAAAGAATAAAATGATTTAACAAAGAATGAAGAAACAATAAAGATATATTTTATACTTCTTATGCAAATATTAATAGTTAAGCATACAAAAATGTCTTAAACGGGGGAACAAGGGCGTGGTGCAGTGGCTCACCCCTCGACTTGAGCACCGAGAGGTCTCCAGTTCGAATCCCACCGTGGGACTTATGTGCCCCTTTATTTTCAGTATTTCCTTTCAATGTATTAGGCCATAGGCCTCCCTTTGTAATCGAAAAAAAAAAAATGTCTTAAACGGATTATAACTTACAAATCACATGAGGAGGAACATGGGCCGTTGGATTTACTCATCCTTCCGGATTTCGTGGAACGTGGATAGAGGATCCATGGCACGCGTGTCCACGATGCCGTCGCTGTGGCATTAAGGGTATATTGTACAATATGATATATTTCTATTTCGTTTATATCAGCGTTATTTTTTTTTTTTGGAGTGGAAACTTTGAAAATATATATAATATATATATAAACAAAGTAATGAACAAAAAGTAATTATGTGGTGTATCATGTGGAGGCAATATGAGGGGATGTCGGCGCTTGTTACTCTGGGATTCTTGTCTGGATTATGATTTGTTTAGAGCATATTAGGTACTACTTTGAGCAGGGATTCGAAGTTGGTGAGAGTTGGAAAGCATAGCTAAGGATTGTGAAATATTGCTTTCATTTTATAATAATTAAGGCATGTTTGAAGTTATAAGTAATTTAAAATTATTTATAGATTAATTTTAAAATATTTCTATATTTGATAAATAAAAAATTATATTTATAAGTTATTAGGATAAGAATTTATAAGCTAAAAAATAAGCAAAATTTTCCCTGCTTATTTCTAAGATTACTGGCTTATTCTTTTAATCAAGTATATTATTTTTTATCAATATTTTTTAATATTATAATAATATACATTTTTTTAACTTTTTTATTTATCATAACATTTCTCTTTTTATTTTTTACAAAATATAAACAAATTAACATTTTAAAATAAAAAATCAACAAGTTTATAAATTATAAATATAGTATTAAATTAAAACAGTAAGGTTACTTTATTTAAATTTCTAATCTGATTAAATTTAAAATTAACTTTTTTTAGTAAGTAATTTATTTTAACAAATATTATAACTATTTGTTGAAATTATCAATATTTTTATGTAAACACATAATTACTTATATTTTAAAATAATTTTCAGTATTTAAAATGCTTATCAATGTTAATATTTATCAAATATTTTTTTATCTGGTAAGTCAAACATACTTTTATGAAAAATAACAGTGCCTTAACTACAAAAACAAGACATTTGTTATTTTTCTTTTTCATAGTTTTATTGTCCTAATTTGAGTCATGAAGCAAGACAAAAATTGTAATCAATCTCTCAAAGCGCGGCCCACCAATTAATGAGATTTTCTTTTTTTCAACTTCGTGTAGAGTCTCTTTGTTTAAATTAAAACAAATGACACTGTTATTAGTAATGAATGCAGTCACACAGCAAAAAGGAAATAAATGATAATGAAGAAAAAAAAATCGATTGTGAGCCATCCCGATCACGACCTTCCGTTTTCCAAAAGGCCTGCCAGTTGGTCAGGAGGATCTGTCAAAATTCATAATGCTAGAGAAGTAAATGCAATTTAAAGTGAGATGGTAACAGTTACACAGTCGGAAGTAACACTGTTAACTACAGTGATTGCATTAATATACCAATAATTTTTATATGGTCATGACAACTATAAATGTGCCCAATAAACTGTTGGATTTAAGAATTCTACTCAGCACTTGGAAGAATTAGAAATAGTACCACCACCGGTTCTATTTCTAATTAAAAAAATGAAAAAATAAATACTCATAATATCCTTCTAATATTTACATATTAAAAATATATAATTATTATGTGTATTGATAATATAATTATTATGTATGACATTATGAGAGAATTATAAGAATTTAGAAGGAAAATTAGAAGAAGATAAAAATTATATTACTTAGAGAAATTTAGGATGATACAGCAATTAGCGCCCAACAGGAGATGGCCCCACGAAATACCTAAAAGTAAGTAACAACAGGCAAAAAAACGTTGAAATTTCTTCCAAAGTTTTTGCCCAATCATTCTCCTCCATCTCTTTCTTCACTTCGCCTGCTGACTTTTTTTTCCTTTTATTTGGTGCATCCGAATTCAGAAGCTTCTCTGAATAATAAATCGTACCCACAATTATTTTCTAAATTTCAAACTTTTCCATCTTTCATTAATTTGCTGTTATTCCGAAATTAAAAAATTATCCAAAAAAGGTGTTAATTTTGATGTACTACAAGCATTTAGTATCTTTTTTTCTATTTTAAAAAAGAATGAAGGAAAACCTAGAACAAAAATAACATCATAGAAAAAAATCTTCACATGAAAAATAATAGAAAAAACAAGCGGTCTGTGTATGATCGTTATTAATCAAGTAATAAAATATTAAAAAGTAATTTTTTTAATATTTATGATGACTATTAACAAAAGTCAAGATTAATCATTAGTTTATGTGAAATTATTTTTTAAAAAACCTGCATTTACTCACGGACATTTGTACGTGGTTCTTTCAAAAGTGACAAGCAGAATTTAAAATTTTAACTTATGATGACCAAATAACAAATGAGGTCACAAATGTAATATATAAAAAAGTGTTTCACAATTTATATTAAAATTCTATTTTTTATTTGCATATTTATTAAATTTAACTAATATTTAATTTTTATATATGTTATTAGTATTTTCTTTTCGATATTTTCATCGAGTATTACACTAGTAAAATGTTAAAAATAGAATTTTATGAGGACTACGTGGATGAAACAATGGCGTCTGTAACAAACAGTAATAAAAAGATAGAAAAGAGACAAGCCATTATGGCCGTTTGACCCTTGAAAGAAGTACCAAGGTCCGACGTAGATGCCACTTCCAATGACATTGATATGGAACTGCAAAAGGTGCTAAAATGAGATCCAAAGTCCGGAAAGGAGTCAAAGAACCACAATGAATGAGATATATGAATGGAATCAACAGAAGAAAGAATATATCACTTCTCAGTAAAAGCCAACAAGGGTAAGCCATAAACTTAGAAAAAGCAGCTAGAAAATGGGGATAGAAACAATATCAGAAAATAGTAAATACACATGACTCAATTTAACACCCACAAAACAGTAGACAAACTGTAATATCAGATTTTTCTTTTCAGCAGCATGTCAATTACTCATAAAAAGTATTAAGGAAAATGATGCATGTACAAGCTCCAAAACATATGGATGCTTTGACCATAATGGAAACTTGATGAAAGGACAGAACGATGAGCATGACTGACACACCAATTTTGAGATGGAAGGTGGAAGACAGATGGAATAGCAGAGCATACAATGCAAAACCACAATGGCTAACCAGCAAAAGAGCAAAACAAAAATAACATACTATCTTGATTCTTGAACAGCACAAACAAGAAAGTCTAGCACACTTATCCAGTAACCAAACTGGGTCGATAACAGTAGTAAAGCAACTTCATCAGAGGCAATTGGCAATACAGATTAATAGAGAGCATCGCCCAATAGCAAAAGAAATGCATTACATGTTGAAGAACCCATTACATAGCAGCATTCAAATGCAGAAGTAAAGAACATTGAAGACTGTTAACCAAGAAAAATATCAAAATTGACAAAGTCTGAAATCATGATATAATAGATAACTGGGTATAGGCAACGCCATTTCCTTATCATAAGCAACCAATTTTGTGCTATGAGAATTTGACAGATCTCAAAGGTCTAGTGGAAGAAAATAAATAGAAGTGTAAAGAAGTATAGAATTCATTTTTTTCTCAAAGAAAATCTGTCCCTCTAAAGAAATATGTGAATTCCAAAGATTACTCCTAGTTCCAAATTGCAATAAGTAGTGATCATTCTTTAATATTCCGGGGGATCCACAACATATAAAGCTATTAGTAATGGACTAATTTGATGTTCGGATGATGGGGCGGAAAGGTTACCCTTGGCCAAGGTATAACAAGTTCGATGGAGCAGAAAGGTTACCCTTGGGCAAGTATAACTCTCAACGTAGAGGATAAACTAATGGTTCAATTGTCTGTTTTGAATTATTCAGCTTTCGTTATCAAAAAGTACTCAATAACTGATTGGACTTAATCTATTACTCAAAAGATGCGATCTCTTGCAATTTGGAATACCAATTATTCTCTAATATAAGTGTACAGATTCCATAAATAATAAAAGTTCCATTGAAAAGCTCATGTATTATCCCAAAGGGCAAAGTGAATACATCAAATCCAACCACTCATGATACAAAAGATTCTATTTTCCTGTAAAAAGATATTAAGTTAATCAGGAGAAAAGAATGGAACTTCCAATGGAGCAAGTCAAAGAATACCAAGATCAAGGTCTTGCAACATTCAAGTAAAAACATCTATGCAAGTAATGATACAACATTCAATTCATACTTCTCAAATTTTCAATAGTGATAACTACAAGGAGAAACCTGAGATTCCATAAATAGCATCAAGGATAAATAAATAAACAAAAAAATGAATGCATAACATATTTAAAAATTAAATAACAGTAACATCACATATGCAAGGATAAAAATATGAGAAATCAACCATCCTCCAAATTCAGGTTGGTCATCACTTTCACCAGTTTCGAGTCTTAATAAGACAGTTTAGTTCAGTCATTGGGAAACTCTGGATAAAAATTGTAGAATGAGCAAATGAAGATGGACACACCATTCACTGGATAAAGTATACCAACACTGTCTATGACCTTAATACTGCTCAAGTTTATTCCACAAACGATCAAAACTGCAACGGGAGGGTCATGTCACAAAGGTACCCATCAAGCAACAGCAGCAACAGGATCTTTCTCGCCTTCCGCATCGCCAGCTGCAGTATTTGCCTCAGCTTCAGCTGCAGCATCCATGGCACTAGCAGCAGCATCCTCCTCTGCAAGTGGTTGCACCTGTTCCTCCTCTGGCAGTGGTTCCTCCATATAGTCGTTCTCAAATGCATCCGGTGGCACCTCATAAATCCTCACCTGAGGCTTGACAGGATCCTTCACGAGCACATACTTGCCTTCATTGAGCTTCATACAAAGGTCAACTATCGACTTGACAATGCCCCACATATTAGAGGTGTTCAGGTTGATCTGGGTAGCAAAATCCCTCGGCTTATAACCAACTACACTCAGAATTACATGATTATAATGGTCTCGTGGATGCACCCTTGATACATAGCCAAGCTTCATCAGATCAGCGCCTGAAAGAAGAGCTTGTGCAGTCCACTTAGCGAGTTTGTTAGCATTGTTCTTAAGTTCAGTGGCGAGCACTGCGCCCCGCTGGGTCTCAAGCTTCTGCCTCCAGTCGACACCAGAGTACTTGGTATCGAACTCATTTAGAGCATTCAGGGTCATGAAGCAACGCTGCCCCTTGACATCAGTTGCACCATGCACTTCACAGCGAGCAACCAGGAAAGTTTCGTCATCAAGCTTCCAGCGCCTGTAGCGGTAAGCAACTGAGGCCACCTCCTCGCCCTCGGAGGCAAAGGGATTGGGCTCCTCAAAGGTGACATTGTTGCCATCACGCACAAGGACCTGCTGGGAGAAGTTCTGATTGACGTAGGTCGCCTCAATGGCGAGAGAGTGAGCGGAGTTGATGTCCTCCTTGGCATCAGGGAGTGGCTCCTGGGAGGTCTCGTTGACAGAGAGGAGGTCAAGCTGGGATCCGTCGCGCTTGTCAAAGAAGAGCTTGTTGCCGACGCGCTGGATGACGATATCCCAGGAGTAGACGGACCTTGGAGCGCACATGAGAGCGGAAAGAATGGCGTCAGTGGCAAAGACGGTGGCTTTGTCGTCTGCAGCGAGACGGCGGATGACAGGGTCATCTGTCGTGGTGACCTTGAAGAAGTTGCGGGACTTGAAGCGCTCGAGGCGGCGCTCGTTCTTGGGATTAACACGGTCAAATGACCGGTCGTAGAACTCCAGGGCGCCGCAGACGACAAGGTCCTCTGGCTGGTCGGCGACAGAGAAAGAGAGCTTGGAGAAGGTGGAGAAAGGGATCTGGTCAAGCATGGTCCACTCCGGCTGGATGTCGACGGAGGACTTGAGGGCAGGGGAGTCCCGGCGCGAGCCGGGACCGCCAGCACCAGGGCCGAAGGCTGAGGTCCGGCGATGGAGGTTGTAGAGGCGATCGCGGCGGGCGCGTTCCTTCTCAGCTTCGCGCTTGCGTGCCTCCACCTCCTCGTCGCGGCGTTGCGGGAGCTGAGGTCGCTGCTGGAAGCGCCAGCGGGGACCGAACTTGGGGCGCGGCGGCGGCTTGCCATCAACGAGGCGGAAGGAAGAGTCATTGTCGGCGGCCGCGGCGAGGACTGAGGACTCGTCCAGAGTGAAATCGAATACGGCATCACGGTATCCACCAGACCGAGAGGGGTTGTTGCCTCCGGCGAAGTTGGCGTTGCGGGTCCAGTCGACGATGCGGCCAAGCCTGTCAGAACGGGAGAAGGGAGCGAAGGGCACGTTCTCCGGAAGGCCGGAGGCGCCGGATCCGGAATTGGATAGCACGGGAGCAGCAGGGGTCTCCGGCGGACCCCATCCGTCGGGGTTGAAAGGGACGCCGCTCACGTCGAAACCCATTGCAACCTGCGATCTCCTTCGAACCGCAGCAGATTACAAATGTAATTAGGGTTTCTGAACACTATTCATTTTGCTTGAATCGTGACCGTTGGATTCGAAACCTTTGTAACAAGATGACATGGATGTCGTTGTATAGTGAGGGTTCGTTGGTGCTTTCTTATATGGGCCAAGACAAAGCCCAACAACTTCAACCCGTTAGAATTCAGTTTGATGCGAGTCCACAACACAAGGCTATTTCGAAAAAAAAATTATATCTGCTTAAAATCTCACTTAATTAATTTTAAGTGAAGTAAAAAATAAAACGATATTTTTTAATTAAATTAAATTTAAAATTATTAATTTTCGTGATTTTTAAGACACATTCTTATTAATCAGGTGTGTCAACCCAACTTATTTTTCTATTTCGATAATTTGAATTCAAGAGATAGGAAGTAATTTTATCTTCAATTACTGGAACAATATTTCAAAACAAAATTATTTTATTTGTGCAAATAAAGATGATTTAAAACTCATAGATTAATTACCAAATTTAGCATATGAGAAAATTGATATGAAACATCTTGGGCATTTAAAACAATTTTTTCATCAGATTCTTTATATCAAATTGACAAAAAGATGGAAATAGTTTTTGTCAACAAAAAAAATTCTTAAATAAACGCAATCGAATCAATAGTTTGGACATGTTACAGTCGTAAAATTGTCAGTCTTAGTTTAACCGAACAAGTAAAACTATTATTTCATCATCCCATGAAAAGAGAAACTTTATGATAGTTTGTTTTCCTGAGCAGACTTGGCACCATCCATTCTGGTTTTTATGATTATCTAAACACACTACCGGGATCAGATAAAACTTTTTAAAAGACGATTTAATTAAAATTTTATTATTCAACAAACATAAAAATGTCATTTTAATTACTTTTCAGAAAATAAATAATATAGAAGCTGATTAACATTGGATTATCTACCAAATTAATATTTTTTTGAAGAATAAAGTTGAACATTCATAAAATAAATACTGAATTATTATTATTATTATTATTATTATTATTATTATTATTATTATTATTATTATTATTATTATTATTATTATTATTATTATTATTATTATTATTATTATTATTATTATCACTAAAATTTGAAATGTTTATATTTGTAAGATCTGGTAAAGTAAGTTAATCTTGTTTTTTTTATAGCAAAATTGAAATGGACAAACATATCAATAAAAAGTAAATATTATAATTTCTCTCTCCCCCCACACAATGTTTTTTTTTTCTTTAAAAATAATCTCCCTATTCTAATCTCATCCAAAAGCTACGCAAAACAATATATCTAATCCATAAAATATACATTTATCAACTAATCACACAAAAATAGAATAATATATTTTTCATATTATCTATCTATATACCTCAAATCTATATTCAATCCCTTATAGATTTTTTAAGTCAAATTTTCATACCGATTTTTTTTTCAGATATCAATTATATCTTTACCTTTTTTTAAGAATGTTTGGTGGAATAAATTCAAGACCTTATTTCACCTGTTATTCATTTACCAAATGTGCCATATAAAGGTACCTTGATAAGTAGTCAAATGATATTCGATTATCTCCAATCCTTAATTTATCTGGAAAAAAAAAGAAAATGTTCCGGGTAATAAAGAATATGTAAAATTTTATATAAGCAATCATATTTCTGTGTTTTAGTGTGGTATAATCTAGCATCTCTACTCAGATCAAGTGATTGGTCATTTATATGTTTGAAGAATAAATATTCAAGCCTCTTAAGGCATTTATATATTTCATATATTGGAGAATTTCTATGTATCATTTTATACATTTTGTGAAAGATAATATTGTAAGGGAGCTTAAGTTCGGGTGTATATATATCGATATTCAGTTATAATTTATAATTAGTAACACATTTAATTTATTTTTTAATATACGATATAAGTAGAATGTAAAGCATGTTAAATTAGTGAATAAGATCATCTAACCCAAATTTAGGAAGATCCTAATCTTATACTCATCTTATGGCGACACTTTGGAATACAATTTGATATTTTTTTTTTAATTCAACGTACTTAAAAAATAAATATACCATTTATTACTAGATATTCATGATATATTTGACACTTAATATTTCTTTTACGCTTGTGAGTTATTTTAATTTAACTCGGCTAATTCATGAATGAACAAAGAGAAAATAAATATTTTTAGTATTAAGTTTCTCTAGGTTAAACCTTATGTTAAATTACATGTATAACACTCGACAAACTTAAAAAATTAAATAACTAAAGAAAAGAAAGGTCCAACACGGACCGTGTCCAACTCGGACGTGGATTGTGTTGCACGAAACTTACGAAAAAATTTACTAAATCAAAAATTAAAGATTCAACACAGCACGTGTCCAAGTGGGACACGAACCGCTTGCTCCCAAATGATGTCAAGTCCTAACACGGGTCACATTCAAGATGAATATATGTCATGTTGTGTTCGTCAAGTTCTGAATTGAGATAAAAGTTAATATTTTATTATATCGATATCGGGATTGAGTAAAATAAGAGAGTTGAAGTTGATCTGAACTTTGATTTCACATTGGAAAAAAGTTATAAATAGAGGTTTAGATAAAAGAGACCTTTATTGTTTCTTTCCAAGATCAAGCACGAGAAAATCTATTTCCTCTCTCTCTCTCTCTCTCTCTCTCTCTCTCTCTCGGAGGACTAGATGAAGATGAAAACATACCCTAGGGGAGGAACGAGAAAAATAGGTTAATGATAATCAAGTATTTAGTTACGAGAATCAACCTTAAGAAATTTTATATGAACATGATAGAATAGGGGATCCATATGAAAAATAATGATTTGAAAGGATAAACGATTCATTATAGTATTTATTAATAACGATTTGCTCTAATAATGGGATTGAGATGAAGATGACGTACACTAATTATGTTTCGAAGGACACATATCACGTTCATTGATTTTGGGAGCGATCGTGCACTCACCTTGTGAGTCGTGTTCCTTGGACCGCGACAGAGTGCGAAAATGGGCAGTGTCGCCCCTTGATGTGGACCGCATTCGATGGATCGAGGACGAAAATTGTCACATAACACTCTAACCCAAAATGGACTGCGTCGTACCTTTGACGTGGGTCATGTTTATTATTGCAAAAACCAGTTGCGACGCTCAAACGAAGGTCATATTCATTGAATTGCAACAAAAGGACAAAAAATAATCCATCCGAGCCTTGATATGAACCATGTTACTCGATAGTGTCAGAATAATAAATATATTAGGATCAACCGATGAGACATCCGTGAAAATAGGGCTAATAGTGGCTTGGACTTGGTAAAAGCTTTCAACTTGCCTTCTGGACACAAGCTCTGCGAATCATGGCACCGACCGTGTTTCTTGGGGCAATGACAATGCATGCAAATTTGAACCTTAGAAAAGGGTCGCGTCAACCATGTTGCTAAACCAAGTTGAGTGAAGAGAAACATATCAGATCACCCTAAACCCATATCGCACTCTGAATAACCATACGACACATGACATGGATCATATTCGTGTCTAACGGGGACCATGTTCCGCCAAAAAGGTAAAGCTAATGATTGGTATTAGGAAAATGGACCGTGTCAACCACTAACATGGACCGTGTTAATTTTTACGGCGAACCATATCGTGTTGACAATGAACATGTGATGCTTGCAAGGAAAACAAACCATGTTCATCACGGATGGGGGCGTGTTTCTGTCATACGAGGTGATATAAATATTATTTTATTGATTAGACGTTTGATTATTATATGAAACGTAAACTTTGCATTCTGGTGATAATATAGTTTAAAAAGAATGTTACATGTGATTAAATTGATTTATGAAGATAATGATTTGACTCATGGTGAATTGTTAAAAAGAACCTTAGATGTGGGATAATTGAGTTTCTTCTAGACCAAATGTTAATGAGTTTCCATAGGAACAAATGTTCCTTCATGTTCAAATGGATTTCTACGAAAATAGTTATCTATGGGTTCCTTCACGAACAAGTGTAAGGGTTCTTCGGGAACAACTATAGCACTATGTTTGGATAGACCCTCGTTAAGAGGAAGAGAGGGGAAAGAGAGGGAGGAAAGGAAGGGTATTGAGTAGAAAGATGTTAACCTAGTTTGAATAGACGTTGTAAGAGGAATTAATGGTAAAGGAGGTGAAAACAAAGGTATAATTTATTTCCCCTCCTCTACACTCAAAATTGGGTTTGAAAATAATTTGAAGAAATGGAGGGGAATCCTCCATTTCCTTCTTTAAAATTCAATCTAAATGGGGTGAAAAATGTTTCCCTTCTCCTCCCCCTCTTTTTCTTCCTCTACCCTCAATCCAAACAATGCATAAGGGTTCCTTTGGGTTAAATTATCAATCTCTTTAGATATTTTATTGAATTTTCAGATCTACCTAGTCTTAATGACACATGGGCAAAAATCAATAACCTTCGTATCCGTTAAAAGTTCACTGTTAATTGTGAGAACTGAGTAGCTCAAGACAAAACATGTTAAGATGAATAAAAGAATCATAAGCAAAAGATTAAATTGTGCTAGAACCTACTAATAAGAAAGAATGTACATTGTATAATAATAATAAACTAAAATTTTTCTACATGAAAAATTAATGATATCTTACTAGACTAATTGAATTGGGCAAGAATATAATGAATAAAACTATGAGCATTGTATTGCTACAATGCAACTGATGTTCTTGCAATATAATGATTAATGTTATAGTGAAGAAAATAATAAATAAATGATAAGGTAAACATGTAAGATAAATGAAAGAATTATTGTTTTTTTTTCATGATATCTCAACGTATAATTTTTTCAGTTGGATATTTCTTAATACATATTGAATTTTTATCGTTCATGGAAGAATTGTCCTACTTTATTTTTTTATCCCATAGGTGATTAGGACAATGAATAAGAGGGTGACATTGGTGATCCAGATGTTCGTGATATGAAAGGTTACACATGATAAAAGTCTACCCTTAATTAAATTTTCTTTGGCATTGAAAATTAGTAAATTGCATCAATTATGTCTTTTCTTTTGAAACAATGTAACCTAATACTTTATTTGGCTATACATAATAATAAAATTTATTTCAAAAGTTATTACTTTTGTACGGTGTGTTCCTTAGATTGATGAGTCAAATGTTAAATCAAAGAAGAATGTCGTAGCGTCTCAAAAAGAATGCTATGTTATGGTGCTACAATTATGAGTTTATTTAGAATAGGATTTCAAAAGTATCTCTTCTAAAATTTTAAAATTATAAAATTATTAGTGAGCTCTAAGAAAATTTAGACAAACCTAGACCATACTAAAAAAAACCAACATAAGAAAAAAGTAAACTTGGGGGCCAATTAGATTTTAGGTTTACATTTAAATAGAAAAAGATGATCTCTCAAACTAAGAACTTACTCGAAAATTATAGGATTTCCTGAGGTGCACCTCTTACTTACAAATTCATATGCTTTTTCTCATTGTGCTTGTTATTATCAGTGTAATAAATTTACATTGACTAAAAATGGGACATTACATTTAACATTTTAATTATAACAATATATATATATATATATTGAAAACTTAGTTTATAAATGTTATTTAGTTTAATACTCTTTACAATTATTGTTATTTTATTAACTCGGAGCTCCAACCACTATCAAAAAATAAGAAATTATTATATTCAATCATTTCTTTATTATCATCAATTTTTTTTAGCAGCATTACCTCTCTAGTAAAAATAATTTCGTATGCTTAAATTCAAATAACTTTTTTTCGATTGCTTATTTAACTGTTTCTAATTAACTATCATATTTATGAATTTTTCACAACCTACTTTATTATAACTAAGAA
Source organism: Pontederia paniculata (assembly GCA_001647135.1). Lineage (NCBI taxonomy): Eukaryota > Viridiplantae > Streptophyta > Magnoliopsida > Commelinales > Pontederiaceae > Pontederia > Pontederia paniculata. The sequence continues at coordinate 9,830 of LTAE01002298.1, read as the reverse complement.
ATAGAGAAACATACGTGGCAGCATCCAGACCGTCAATGTGTGTTTCAGGAGCACACGAAAATTAAAAAAAAAAGATCGTTCTTGGACTCAATTCTCAAACGATAAGGAGTCGCCTCCTCGTCCTCGTCCTTGTTCACAGAAAGGTTTCGTGGACCTCATCAATCCATCCTTCCGCCGCCGCCTCAAAAATCTTACTCCGCAACAAAATTAACCCTCTCCTTCTTCTCCACGTCTCATGCTCGTGAAGCTTTTGTTTACTTGCCCTTTACCTTTAACATTTTCGAAGCTCCTCTTTTACGAAGGCCCTTTCGCGCCGTGATCTCTGTGTGCGCCGGAGAAAGCTTCTGAGGACGGACGTGGAAGTTTTCGACGCGTGATTCGGTGTGATCCTTGGGAATGAAGATGTTGACCCTGCCGTGCGCGAACGTCGATCTCGGCAGCGTCAGGGTCCTCCGTGCGTCGCCGGGGAGGACCTCCGCTCCGGGACGCGGCGCAGGTGTTCGCTGCATGATCTCAATGTCTCCAAATGGTGAGTTCGACTGGATTATAACTCCGGGACTGGTCATTGCGCTTCGGCGGGTTATTCACTTATCTGGGATTGCAGTTGATGTGCAGAGTGCGGGAGTGGCAACCCGCCCCAAGGCGTCGGAGTCTGGCGATGAGAAGATTCAGGTGTCGTCTTTGCTTGAAGTTGTATCGAGCGACTTGCAGCAGCTGAACAAGAACTTGGAGTCGGTGAGTGGTTGGAGGTTCTCAATTATTTTTTTTCTTTTATTCATGGCATAAATTTCAATTAGTACAAAAATGTGTACTTTTGGTAGTTTCCAGGAAGATCTGAATACAGAATTTAGTATTCCGCGAGCGCAGGTGTGTCAAATTTTATGCCCGCGTACAATCCTTTAGATTGAACGCACTGGAGATGAGAAGTTTATTTGACAAGACAAGTTATCACCAAGATTTCTTTGTACCTGGAATTCTACAATAATGTTTAATAATTACAGCTAGCGTTCCAAGTTACAGGTATTAGAACCGAATTTTCAAACTAAACTCATCCTACTATTTATAGTTCCTAGTTCTCATGAAGATTTCGAAGTCATTCTAGAAGATGCATTCTTAGCAATAAGCGCTCAGGTCCATGGTTGCTTCAGGCGGAGCGAAAGATAATTTGCAAGTTGATTATTTTGTTGGACTAGCATATGAGGGAACAGTCATGTTTACTGAAAATTTTAGGGGAGTAATGATAATCATGTCTTTAGTGAACCGTCAGATTGTTTCTGAGCTCCAATTATCTGATGTCTACTAAACCATCAAGCTTTAGAAACCATTTACATACTTTCTGTCCTTATGTAGTGAAGCTTAAAAATGGAATAGTTGCAGATTACGAATATGAAATTTGGCTCCATGAATAAATAGATTACTGTTTTTTTAGAGGACCATTTAGACATTGTGTTTCTTTCGAGTTCTACCTGAGTTCAGTTCCACACTAATAGTTCATCTTGGAAACATTTACTACCATCTCAATGAAACGAGGTAATTCTCACCGAAAATAAGAATGAAGCTAACTAGTTTGTGTTTGGTTTCTTAAAAGACTGTTCCTTCTGTAGATTACCTCCATGTGCATGTATCATCTCAGCTCGGACTTCGCCTAACCACTTTTATCAAAGATTGTTGGTGCAGAAAATCCAGTCCTAGTATCTGCAGCACAACAGATATTTGGTGCTGGTGGAAAGCGGCTAAGACCAGCTTTAGTATTCTTAGTGTCAAGGGCCACTGCTCAAGTTACAGGATTGAAGTAAGTCATTTGAACTCCACTTCAGAGTTGTTAGAATCGAAGATCATAGAAATCAACCGATGTCTACTGCAAATCCAGGGAACTAACAATCCAACATCAACGATTAGCAGAGATCATTGAGATGATTCATACTGCAAGTTTGATACATGATGATGTCCTAGATGACAGTGGAATGCGAAGAGGTAGTTATCTTTTACAATATCATCATGTACTCTTCTACAACCTTTACATTTTTATTTCTTGTCTCATACTTGTTAGATCTTTACCTAGCATTGATGAACTTCACAATATGACATTTTTACCATTCTAAAAGGCAAAAAGTAAAATCATCAGTTGTGAGTGTGTGAAATTGAAACTGACTTAACGATAATTACGCATGCCTTATTTCAATATGTTGTTTCCTTTTGGTTGCATTTGGGATGAGAACTAGGCTCAGAACCTGGGCCTTGTTCTAGCGGATTCTGCCAAGGTGGAACTTGATCACTAGAACTTGGTTCACATGATCCAAGTTTTGGTGGCCCAGCAGGAACATGGTGGTTCCACCAGCTGCCATTTTATTTTTTTCTTTTTCTTTTTTTTTGGCTTTGACGTGATAGTTTTCTTAATTTTTCTTTTCTCTTTTATTCTTTCTCCTCTTAATTTTTTCTTTTTAAGTTATTTTAACTTTACTTTTTCATTTAAAATATTAACAATTAATCTTAAATATTAATTTTATTTTATATTAACTTAATATTATAATTTTAAATTATTTTTAGTGTAATTTTAATAAAATATTTCATATATTATCTTTCCCTTTTAATTTAAGTTATCAACGTTTAAGTTTAAATGTTAGTTTTAATTTAATATTAATTTAATAATATTATTTTAATTCTTTTTAGTTTAAATTTATCAAAATGTTTTATATAATATATGTACCTTTTAATTTAAATCTTAAATTTATACAAACTCAATACTATAATTCTAAAATATTTTTAGTTTAAGTTTAACAAAATATTTCATATATTACATAATATTTACCTTCTGATTTAAATTTGTAATGTTTAATTTTAAATGTTATATTTTAATTTTATACTAAGTCGATAATTTAATTCTAATAATTTTTTTGTTATATTATTTATTAAAGTTTTAAAAATAATTTATTTTATTTCAAACTAATTTATATTTTTATTAATAATTAATTAATTTAAAAGAATTCTATTTTTTTTTGTTCTCGTATGGTTCATCCAAACACTCCTAGAACTTAACATTATTAGTTCATCCAAACATAATTACAATAAATCTATCAAATCAATCTATTTAGTGGAACCCGGAGAACCCCAAGTTCTCCATCCAAACACTACCTTTGTTTACTCTAGAGCTGGTTCCAAACTCATAAAATGTGACTGATAAGTTTGCTCACAAATTAAGCATACTCAAATAGAAGTGGAGCAGAGACTCTCAAATGTGATGCTGCACTTCAGGTGAGAATTATCAATATGACACATTCCCTTTGGAATTAGGAATTCTAGAATTCCCGAAGACCTTTAAAATATAGTAAGTTCGTAGGAATTGATGACTCCTCATTTGGATAATTTTTTTTAGAGAGAAAAGGATGGTTACTAAGAGTAACCATCCATTTTATTGAGACAATACTGGTTTACATATTCTTGTTACATGAGAATTAAAATATCAAAGGATTAGCATCTCATCCATTCGTTCACTAGTCTCTCAACTGTAGCTACAATATTGTCCACATATAATCTCTCCCCACGAAATGTGCATCCATTGCGTTGGAGCCACATAGACCATAGGAAAGCAAATGGTGTTATATGCTTTCTTCTTGAAACATAAACTTGTATATGATGATCTTGACTCCCACCACGCATGAAAGAGTTCCAAAAACTTTCTGTTGATTGAGTGTTGATCCACCTGCATCCTGCTCTATGTCACACTTCTCTAGCCACCAAACAATAAAAAAATATGTGATCAATATTCTCTTCAAACGTATTACAAAAGGAGCACGTCGTGCTAGCCTCTTGCACCCATCTTTGGATATAGCATCTTGTAGATAAGCGCCTTCTTCTCAGCAGCTACAAAAAAATCTTCAACCGTTGTGGGATCCGAAGCTTCCATATCATGTTACAATCCATTCTCAAATCATTATCTTCCAATCTGTTATCACTAACCAGAATTTTGAAAGCCTTCTTAACTGTAAACTGACCTTGAGACCATATCCAAAAGTCTTTTTTAGAAGGATCAGGAGCTTTGATATACCTTAAAATAATCTCTTTCCCTGCATCCCTTCACCTGTTTTTGTATCTTCAAATTTGTATTTTCATTTATGTCATCTTTAAATAACCTTGTTTTTCTCTCAATGACTGGTATCTGTCCGATATAATACATGTAGGCAAATGTTTGGATTCATCCTTTTAAAGCATTTCTGCTTGTTTACCCTCCCCTTTTTAGATGTCCAAGGTACATGTTTTTTCCAAAGTATAAAAGATACATGCAAGCCAATAGCCAGTACATTTCATATGATGGAACTCTTTAAACCATTCTTTAATCACTTAGCTGTCACATAATAATTATTCATTTCTTATTTAGTTAGTTCATTGTTTGGTTATACTGCAGGGAAGAAAACAATCCATCAGATATATGGGACAAGGGTGGCAGTTCTAGCAGGTGACTTCATGTTTGCACAATCTTCTTGGTACCTTGCAAATCTTGAAAACCTTGAAGTCATCAAGCTCATTAGCCAAGTATGGTGGCTTTGATCCAACTTTTCTCCCAGCAAACAATAAACTGTATGGCTCTCTAATTTCACCATCATGCTGCAGGTAATTAAGGATTTTGCTAGTGGTGAAATAAAGCAAGCATCAAGCCTTTTCGACTGTGATGTTACACTTGATGAATATTTGTTAAAGAGCTACTACAAGACCGCATCATTAATTGCAGCAAGCACAAAGTCAGCTGCTATATTTAGTAGTGTCAGCAGGACTGTATGTGAACATATATATGAATACGGGAAGAATCTCGGCCTTTCATTCCAGGTCGTTGATGACATTTTGGATTTCACTCAATCTGCAGAGCAACTTGGGAAGCCTGCTGCCAGTGATTTGGCTAAAGGGAACCTTACTGCTCCAGTCATTTTTGCTTTGGAGAAGGAGCCTAGACTAAGAGAGATCATCGACTCTGAGTTCACCGAAGCTGGTTCTTTAGACACTGCAATAGAATTGGTTCACAGACATGGAGGAATCAAGAGAGCTCGGGACTTGGCAAAAGCGAAAGCTGAGTTGGCAATCCAAAATCTTCAGTGCCTTCCTGAGAGTGAATTCAGGTCTTCACTGGAGGGAGTAGTGAAATACAATCTTGAACGGATTGACTAAACCATTTTGTTCTAATGGATAATGTGCCACAGATTTAACATATGGATGGATGTGGACAGTAAAGCTAGAGCAACCTTGGGATGCTCAGAGAGGAAAGAGAGGCCCGGTCCTTGAATCAGGTGTGCATATCCGTATTGGTTGAGAAAAGCTTAGCTACGTCCACAATATCTCAATGTGTTCACAGCCTCGCGCCCTTTAGCTAGGCTGACAATAGATAATTATTGTACACATATTTGTTTCATGTATGTTTTCCGTGTAGATTAAAAATTGCCTTCAGTTTATTATGGAAAAAGAAATAGTTTGAATTTGTACCAGCTAAGTGTTCCTAGAATGTAGGAAACACACACATTGTATGGACTTCATGGTTTAGCTTCAAGCTGTCAACATTAGTCCACTTGTATAGTATTTCATCCTCTTCTAGTCTGAACAAAATGAAACGAGGCGTTGAGAACTGTCTTATTTAGCTTTCTCCTTCTAATAAAAAGGAAGTCAATCTGTCAGCACTAGCACTCCACAAGTAACAAATAGATGGGAATCTCTATTAACATTCTATATAAAAAAAATTATTGTTATCTTTTAGTTGATAATTTTTTTTTGGTCTAATGGAATAAAGTGAAAATGGTGTTTTTTTGGAATGGCAATAGTGTCACCTATTAAGATACTGTTAACATTGATCCAAGTTAAAAAAAAAAACGATGGACAACCTGCTTGTTTTGTTCGTAACCTGAATGAGATTCAGCCAATCCGATTCGATCTATTATGATTCCGTCGCAACCTAAGTACCATTTTATCTGAAGCAAAAAAAAAGATAAAAGAGCTCAGATGCGTCATAATTTTCTTCTTTCAATCAGACGATTTGCAATGAACCCAAAAGTTCACATGGGACGCAATAAATCTTGACAACCCTACGACCTGCTAGGTTCAAACTCGAATGACGCAAATAAGGCAGCATTAGCCAAGTGCCCTACTGAGTGTACCGAGTCATTGCATTCTCTTCTGCATCGTTAACGAGAGGGTTCGATAGAGCTTTAATAGCCCAACTGAATAACCAAGCTTGATCGTCACGGAGTTGTATACTAAGTCGAGTTAAATTTTTAGAACAATTAAATTGGCTAAAGTATTATTTTATCACTCGAACTCGATATCGAACTAATCAAATTATAATAATTATTGGCATAAATTTTTTTAATAAAAAATAGTCCCAAAAAATAAATTATCATTTATGTTCCCCTTAAAATCTTCGGGAGCACTGCCCATCATTATAATTTACAGCATTCAAATTTCATGAGAATAAATGAATAAGTTATATTTTTCATATGAACCATTATAATCATTACGAAGATTATTATGATAATCACTATGAGATTAATTATTGGAATCATCAAAATGATTGTTCGACGACGGAAGTGGAGTGCAGCGATTCATACTATCACTATAAATAATCATAAGGACTTATAAGGAATCCCAACCATATAGACAGAAATATTATCTTTCTCTCTTTTTCTTTCAATATTAACCAATAAACTCAATATCATGAAGGGTCATGTATGCAAAATGTAGAGTCCGGAGTTTTGAAATTTAACGTGTCCCATGGGTTGTAATGAACATTACCCAACAGTTCACGGGGCCTAGAAACAACAAGGAAATTTAACAAATTTCAGTGTCGGCCGTGGAAAAACCAATGTCTTATGGGGCAAGCAAAATGCTTGGCCACATCAATGATTGATGCATTTTTATCAAGGTTAATTTATACGGGGGATTCTGCCTCGCAATAATGAAATATATCGATGATGGCCAGAACGTGATCCGAGACTAGGCATGGTCACAACATTGAAGATTTAGCACAAGAATAATGAAAGAGGTGGCTCCTACCCCCCAACAACCAAACATCACAGCGGCTAAACTATGTTTCTTTATTCTCGTCAAAAAAATGAGAAGCTGTTTGCAGGCATGCAAAAGATCCTTGATGCAATCCCTTTAAACCCACCTTATTGCATTGTTTACTTGTATTTAATATATGTTCAAGCGGCTGCCAATCTCAATTAGCATGGCACCACCAAAAGTTTTGATGTGTTTATTTACATGTGAGGTGCTACCCAAAAAGCTAAGGACTACAGCTACATGAATTGATTAGAGAACATGGCAGGAGGAGGAGTATAATGTATTCGTAGGCATATATTAATTTGCTCCATGATCTCAGCATTTGCAGAACCATATGCGTGTATTGCAAGTTGCAAGAGGTACACAACAAGGACCAACGACAACGAGCACTGCAATCTCTGAAATGTCAATCCACAATGTTTCATACATGTAATGATAAGGTTCAATAATTATGATTATTAATTATTATTATCCCTTTCTTTACAAGGACAAGGTTGTATTGAAGCATATCTTTTTTTTCTTCTTCTTCTACTGTACAAAGAAATCTCACACGAGAGAAGAAAAGGGAAAGGAAAGGAAAAAAAAACATCCTCCAATCCATTGCACCTCGCAGCTGGTGGGTTTCACCGTGCGGTGGGCCTCGCGAGATCCTGTGAACCCGGGAAGCCCCGCCGAGACAACGACCACACGCGGAACAACCACCAGACCAACAGGCAAAGCCCCATTTCCCTACGCATGACTCGTGCCATGCCCCGGACAACGCGGCGCGCCACGAGCCGCGAGGCTGCTTCGGCGTCCCTCCATCTGGGGAGCACCACCGCTCCGGTCCACCCACCCAACTTGCCCTTCGGCGGCCGACCCCCATTGGCGCAGCCCCTCTGGGCCCGACGCCAAGGCAAGCGGAGACGTGTCCCGGGGGGAGCACATGGCCGATGGGGGGAGAGGCGTTCGCTTCGAAGCGCCATGTGCTGTCATGTGGTCACACCACTACCACTACCACTACCACCATCTCCTTCACCAGCAGGACCTCCACCCCCACCTACTCTACGCTGCTGCTGCTGCTGCGCCCTGTGGACTGTGAGGGAGGGGCGTAGGTGCAGGCAGGGCCTCGGTCCGGTTCCAAAGGCTTTATTCCGCTTCGTCTGCGCCGCTGGTACGTAGTGCATGCACGGGGAGGGAGAGGGGCAAGTTGCATGGCGTGGGGGAATGAGCCTGCGGCGATGGGATTGGGCGGGCGCTCCCAAGTGGGTTCAGGAGGAACAAGGACTGGGATATGTGTGGACCATGCATGTGGTGGTGGTGGTACGAGACGAGACTGGGTCACTTGTACTGGGACTGACAGCAGGAGCCAGAGTGAGTTTTAAGTCCAGGTTGAGAGGCCTCTGGCTCTGGTTCTGGATAAGGGAGAGAGAGAGAGAGAGAGAGAGAGAGAGAGAGAGAGAGAGAGAGAGAGAGAG
>LTAE01002297.1:0-73402 GCA_001647135.1 Pontederia paniculata | reverse complement strand
GTTGATGGTCTGTTTTGAGATTTATATGGTTTGAAAATTATACTGCATGGACTAAAATAAATTACCTTGTTATCATCCTTTTTAATCTTAACATGAAATATCATATAAAATTATACTAAGACCGAATCTATTTTGATACATGGCATAGATAATGGGTTTAGGGCAAATGTGATCTTTGTGTTCTATTTTAAATTTGGATCTTGCCCGGCGAACCTCAAATGCCAGAATTTGGACTTGGAAGCATAATAAAAATTCAGGTTTCTACTGCTCTTCTTCGTATGGTATTCATTAAATCTGTGCTATTTCAACCAGACACTTGAAATGTATATTGCAGGAACTGCTGCTTTTCACATTAGATGCAGTGAAAATTTGGTGGTCTGCAATCTGAATTCTGTCTAATGTTGGTGGGGGAATGGATGCCCATGCTGCTTGCAATAATAATAATAAAAAGGCTGATAATAATAAGATAAAGAAAGAATAAATAGATAATGTAGGGAGAGGTCCATGGTTGGTTCATCCTTCCCTGCTTTATGCTTCTATCTTATCTTCTTAAATACTTCAATTCCGATACAGTGTATGGCTTTAGAACCTTTAAAGTTTCCAACTTTTTATAAGCATATGGTTCATGGGATTAAAAGTTTTATTAGGCTATTTTACATCAGTTTTTTTTATTTTGTAATGCAATGCACCAATGAGGGGAAAAATTATAAGAAAACAAATTCGACTGTACCAAACGTAGTTAAGTGATTGGTTTGAGGTTGAATTCCAAATTGGAAAATGAGAGCTCGATTTAAGAACTGGAACTGTTGGGAGATGGTCTTTTAATTTTAAAAGGTTCAGCGGGTGGAATAATCAATAATGGAAGCTGACCTCGTTATGGCATGGGAGACAGACAGGGTATTCCCATTGGAGCCCTTACTCCAACAGATCAGACCCACCTGATAAGGCGTCCGCGTCTACGACCTACCTAATTAGGACTTCTAATCCATCGAAAATCTCAACTATCTTTATCTCCTTAACGAAATACTCTTCATCTAAAATGACCTAATTGTCGTAATTTCCAATGATAAAAAAAATATTGTCCGTCGCCTAATCTTCACGGAAAAACTGTTTTCATTGTTTTTTTTTTTGTTCTTCATTTCAGTCGAGTTCAGAGTGAAGTCGTAACAAAATAGTCATATTGAAAGATGTGGTTAGATTATCCACGAATATTTATACTTATTGAACATTTTGATATTCTTGAGTTAAAAAATAAGATTTTATTATTTTTTATGCGATTCATTATTGTGAAGTTGGTAAACAAAATTACAATGATAAATTTTATTATTAAATACTTTTTTTGCCATCGATAAAATTAACTTTTGAAGATGAACAAAATAAAAATAAAAAATATACATCAATTATTCTTATAAAAGAATTTTATTAAAAATAAAATGTTATTGTCTATTTATGTTGACTATCATTTATAATAATAATTACTATTCGACTGGATTAGTCATTCAAAAAATGTACGTATGACAAAGAAAGAAATCGGCGATGGAAGTTGATTTAACACGTGGTTACGTGGCCCACAAGGCCCACCTGTCGGTAGACGAAGATTTAACGTCAAGAAGCCCAAGCCCAACTCTTTTTTTCTTTTCTCTTCTCATTCTTTTTTTTTATTTTTCTTCTCTTTTCTAATTTTACAAGAAGAGCCTTTGATCGAACTCGGGTTTTGCTCGAATTGGGGCAAAAATGGAGGTCCGGAACGTCGGCAACGCCACCGCCACCGCCGCGCCTCCGGCGTCTCCCGCGCCGTCGCCTAAGCAGCCCAAGCCGTCGCCCAATCCCGTCGACACGGCCTCCGTCTCGCTCAGGTTGATATCATGGTTCCACTTCTTTCTCCTTTTCTTTTCGATTCTTGTTGCTATTTATTTGATCCGAAATCGACACGCGGTGCAGGCTTCAGAAGGAGTTGATGTCTCTGATGGTGCGGAGCAATTTCGTATCTCCTCTTTGATTTCTGAAAATATTTGCTTTTAGTTTATCTTTATGTTCGCCGGATTGTATTTTCAATTGCTGTTAGATAGGATATCAATATGTAGAGAATGGTAGAGAAGAACACAATTTTTTCTTTCATCCTCCTGACGATTGTGGTTCAATTATTAACCGTTGGTTGTCATTTTAACACTCGAGCTGTTTTGCAGTTCTGAAGTTATTTTAATATGCTGCTATCTAGATTCATGAAACTGATGGCAGTCAACATATTTTTGTTTCTTCTATATCTCTGCAGGCTTTTGAAGGGTTGCACTTTGCTTCAGTGTAATTTACTTGTATATGATATATTTAGAGAATTAAACTAAAAAATAACACATGAGCTAAGAACATTTGAGTTGGTTCAATTTAATCGGGAAGAATGACATTGAAGGGGTATTCTCTTTCAAGAATTATACATAAGCTTCCAGAATGATTAGGGAGAGAGGAAAAAGAATGAAAATGTTTCAACTTGCTCATGTTGATTTCAATGCTTGACTGAAGTTTTTTATTTTACATGTACGACATCATAGCTTTGTTATTATCTTGCTTCTTGATTTCATCCTCCATGTATTCTGTCCTGATGTGCCATTGAGGACACCAGACTGCACATTTGTTCCTGTATCTAGTGCTATGAGGCTAGACAATGGCCAAATTGGGAAAGTGGAAAAATTGAAAATTTACCAAGTTAAACAATATATATATAGACACATGTACATGACAAACGATCTTCCTTTGTGTTTCTCTCATCAGATGAGGTACTGATGGGCCAGATTATGATCACAATTAACTGAAGGTAAAAACTAATGTGTGCTGGCTGTTAGGAAGTGTATATATTTTATTTTATATATGGACATCTCCTATCTTGTCAACGTTTTAGGCTTGGCAACAACTTTTCTAAATTTTGTCATTTCCTTCATTTTTTTTCTTGATGTGACCCTGCCACTGCTTACCTCAGTGCAAGCTTTAGATTAGGATTTCATCATGTTGGTTGTTACCTAATCGTGAACAGATTTGCAACACAATGATGTGATTGATATAGAACTATCCATGGGGCAAGATTGTTTGCCAACTCCAAATAATCCTTTTGTATATTAATAATTATGCACAATGCATGTTAATTGTGTAACGGTCTTACTTCCCTTGCTTTTAGCTTTTTATGTGATGCATTATTTCTAGAGAATACTAATTCCTTGATTCCAATTCAAAGTTCTTCTTGGTAGTATTTAGTATCTATCAGGGGTGTCTAATTACTGATTCACTCCACAATTTTAAGTTGCAAGTTTTTTTGGTATAGGTCACACAACATGGAAGGTTCTTTGATGATAACAAAACTACCTTAAGCGCATCACTTATCAAATCTTTTAGTTATTGTTACTATCTCTATTAACCCTTTTATATATTGTTATCTTATTTCCAGACATTACGTGTTTACATATTTTCCATCAACAGATGAATGGAGATGCTGGAATATCAGCCTTTCCTGAAGGTGAAAACATCTTCTCATGGATTGGCACTATTGAGGGGAGCAAAGGAACTTCCTATGAGGGTCTCTCTTACAAGCTTTCATTAAGGTTTCCGTTGGACTATCCATTTAAACCTCCCCTTGTTAAGTTTGAAACTCCATGCTTCCATCCAAACATCGATCATTACGGCAATATTTGTTTGGACATACTTCAGGTATGCCTCTGTTATTTCGTTGAGGGAGGTCTTTATTTCATTCATTAAGTTGATGGGTTACTCCAAAAAAAAATTAAGTTAATGCGTTATAATGTGATTCACTCACACACTTATCTGTTTTCTTAGGACATGTGGTCCTCTGCATATGATTGTAGAACTGTCTTGTTATCCATCCAGAGCTTATTGGGAGGTATACTTATTCTTTTGTCAGTCTTCTACGTATATTTGGCTCACTGCATAATCCCTACTATTTTGTTTTTCTCAGAACCAAATAATGAAAGTCCTCTCAACAGCTATGCTGCAACACTGTGGAGCAACCAAGAAGGTACTAGTCCTCTTTGTCTTTTCAATTTCTCGTCTTTTAATATGATTCTGATGTGCTATTTTTAATATGGGTAAACTTGATAAAGTTGTCTTTTAATTACTTTACATGATACCTGTTTCGTATTATTTTGTTTGTTGCTATAATGTCAAGTGTTGCTTCTACTTGTGCTTCCAATAGCTAACCTTCCTTGATGATAAATCAAAATTTATCTACTATTATGTTATTATCATTCATAATCATGTGCACTTTGGTTGATTTCTTGTTTGATTCTCGCTTAGGTGTGAAGTAAACAACTACAAATTATAAATCTTGTCCAATTCTTTGCAGTCTCAAACTTTGTCCAAAAAAATCCACACTATTTAAAGGTTGATGCTAGTTAGTTTGCTTACATTTAATATTCTTTGTCTCTGCAGACTACAGGAAAATGGTCCACAAACAGTATTTTGATGGTGGCGATGTATTACAAAGCTGATAGAGAAGAAAGCTCTATCATCAATTATACTCTTGTGAAAAAATTGATATGGATTAAGAAGTCTGGTTTCAGAACCAGGCTAGATATATTCTTCTCTTGTATCATTGACCAATTAGATACGTGATCTGTTTCCCTTCCTGTAAATTAAGAAAATATCATTTGGTTATAAGCAGTTGAGAGAATGGAAGCATTAACTGCATTCTCAACATATATCAGTAAGATGACTTAGGCCAAATTGAATGCAATATTGTTGATTGACCGTTGTAAGGTCTCCTTTAGCATTGTTTGTGAAATATGTTCTCTTTACTTTAGGTTTTAGCAGTGTACACATCTGCACATTGAATATTGGAATGATGAGCATCAGGACTTTCTTCTTCAAGTTCTTTCCCAGTGGATTTCTTCCACCAATTTTCTCGTAGAGTATACCTGTTTGTAGTTTTTTTTCTTATTAGTTATCATCGTATGGAAGTTTGATTTGAAGATGATAAGAAAGAAGTTTATTTATTGGAAAATTTGTTTCCGGACAAAACATTAACATATTAACATTTTTTTTTCCTTTTTGCTCCGTGTTACAAAGATGTCCTTACATCACTAGTAAAACATCTAAAAATAAATGGGATTTGTGGATGCCTTGAAACAGGGATGATAGGTAGCAACCTGAATTCTTGCACTTCATATTTTTATTTCGTTCTGTTAGGTGCATAAAAGCATTCTTTCATGAGGTCATGAATCAATGATAATTCGTTTGTGCACCTGCAAAAGCACGTCGTGTGACGAAATCCTTGCTATATTATTGCCGTGCATTAATCAATTACACGTTCTCAACACGGAAAGAAAAAAAGTGTGCAAGAAGAAAGTAACCAAACAAGATATTTGAGTCTTGTGACATGAGATATTATTATTGTGATTAATGTTGAAGGGAAAGGAGAGCGTGGTGCGAGTTGTCTATTTGTCAAACACAAAGGTACGTGGTAGAAAAATCTGAGAATGCATGTTGCAGTTTATTGTACTATATGGCTTGTTCTTCGTGATATGCTGAGTGATCTCTGTTCATTTTAAAAAATAATTTATCTTTTCCTATTTTGGCTACGTTTTAGAAAAAATGAATAAAAATATAAACAATTTTATTTTCAATGTAAAACAAAAGATAATTATATTTATTTTTTAAAAATATACTCTTTTTTTTTAATTATTCATTAAATATTGTATCTAATACTAATAAGATTGGAGTGAAATGACAAATAATTTTTTATCGCTTTAGTAGTTTTCGCAATCGAAGCAATATTAAATTAATCGAAGTTATTGTGGGTTAGAGTCACTTCGTGGACATTATGGTTTTAAACTCGCACAAGTTGGATGACAATACCACTTTCATCCTAAAAAAATATTTGATCAAATGTTCACTTATTTTAAAAATAGTTTCAATCCAAACCAAACAGTAAGCTCACTCGAAGAATAAATTGCTACTCGACGGTAACAAGTGTAGCAATCACCTCCGCCACGAAAGTACATCATCAGATGCTCCCCATCTTCTGACTTGATCAAGGACAGCGACGTTGCACAAAACATTGTGTTTACTTGTTGTGACGGCATCACCAAAATGTTGGCAGTTTGCTAAACCAGCAAACAACATTTGTCACGGCATATACGTATCTATATCTTTCCCTTTTGTCTTCTTTTCTTTATAACTTCCTTTTATAGTGTGATTCCATCATTCCACAGGCACAAATTTTGCTCCCTACTTTTTTTTTTCCGGAAGCTACTTGTTTGGACAAGAAAGTAACTCCATCAAGGAATCATTTACACCCGAAATCATGTTAAGCTGTCGATTGACATCGATTTAAACTAATGTTATTAAAACCAAACCGGATATCAACTCAGAGTCAGATTTAATCAGTCGAACCGATTAAATCGAACGATCGAACAAAATATTATTAAAAAATATTAAATTAAAATATATCTATAATTTACATAAAGAATCACAAATAAGTAATTAAATATGAAAAGAAATTAAATTTATTTTCAAAAATTACGATCAATTAACATTTTATTTGATACAAAAATTATTAATAAAAATATATCTTAAATAATTATTTATTCAAACACAAATATCAATTAAAGTTTTTTTTTCTAATTAAAGTTTTTTTTATAATTAAAAAGAAAAAAACGAAAGCTGATTTAAAAGGCCTTCAAATATAATTTTTCTTCATGGCCAGTTACCCCAAAGTCCACTTTTTTTTTTTTCTGAACCGGCTAATTCATCAAAATGACCGGTTCAAGCTGTTCAACTTTTATTTTTCCGATTTTTGACTAATTTTGATCGGTTCTAACCGGTCCAACGTATTACCCAGTTTTTTTTTTATTGAATCAGGACTAGATTAGACTCCGATTGAATCGGTCGAACCGATCGGTCTGGTCTGATTCTGATTACATGGATTTAAACCATGGTAAGCTGTCGGGTCATACATTTTTTTTCAATTATCATATGTGAAATTAAATCTGCTACCAATAATCTTAAAAAATTTAATTCGATAAAAAATATTATTTTTTATATTTATATTTTTAACATTCTCTTTTAATATAAGCAACGACGTAATTGAATTCAAGTCATATGAAATTAGATATGCTATTAATAATCTTAAAATTTTAAGTTAATAAAAAATATTTTTTATATTTATATTCTTAACAAATTCATCATTTTTAATATTCTAATACATTTCTGTGATATATTTTAAAAAAAATATATATATAAATGGATTTAGGACGTTGCATTATGATCTATCCAGATTAAAACTATAAATTTTAATTTTGACATCGAGATTGGATAGTTTCGGACGAAATTTTTTTAAAAAATCATATATAAAATTTAGTATTTTTTCGTCATTATTTTTGTTAGAGATATACAAGAAAAATATGCGGTGCACATTTGATGTGCATATTATCCTGCATTATGCGCATAAAGACTTCATTTGTTATTCCTAATGTTTGCCGACACTACGATTAAATTATTGAAACTTTTGAACTATTCCATCTTATTTTTTACGACATTTTTATTTCAAATTAATACGAAAAATTTCTATAATACCAAGGAAGTGGATTATTGAGAGAGAAAAAAAAAGCCGAGTGTACTACACGTTTACCTTTACTGTCCCAGTTTCATTATTGTAATCATCGTTATTTTTTTTGTTAAATTTCGTAACTTTTATTTTTATCCAATTTAAAACGTTTACTCCTTTATTATCCTTTGCAAAATAAAAATAAAACAAACACTCTAAATAAGTAAGTTCCAAAAACGCGTCCTCTTACTTCTAAAAAATGTTCTTTTTCTTTTATTTAAAAATAATAAAGAGTACAAATAAATTTTCATAAAATAAAATATTTGATAATGGGATAAAATGAAAAAAGTTAAATAAATAAGTAAAATAGATAATTTAGAAATAATTTAATGTACTTACTAATCATTAAATGTTTTATAAGAATATTGAGTATATTTTAATCATTAATTATTGAGATAGAGAAAAGAAATCGAGTGTACTACACGTTTACTTTTAGGGTGTCCTTATTGTCACTCCAAATATCTTAATACCACTCCTCTTTAACTTTTTATACCCTTCAATTTTTATATTAATGACACTGCATAATAAATTTTTTTATTCATCAAAAGTTGCACAAGTTTCAAAATCTCTACAATCTTATTTTTCTCTTATTATAGCAGTTTATTTTTTATTATTTTATATTTTATTCGAATAAATTCAAATATATTTTATTTGAAATTTTATTTTATATATAAAATATTTGTTAGGTACTCTTTTATTTTAAAATGACTTAATAGAATAATAATACTAAATTGATTTTTTTACACTATAAATTATTGTTATATCTTCGTATTTACCACAAAAAACTATATATGTATAGATAATAAGTTATAGTACTTTTATTTAGAATGAGCAATGTATGTCGTGAAAATTTTAATTTTCATTAAATTTTATTAAATACTAGATCTTTAAAAATACGAAAAACATAAAAAGTTTAGAGTCATTATAACAAGAGAAAAAAAATAAAATATTGCAATAATAAAAATTTCATAAATAAAATATTTATCATAAAAAATAAATTATTATAATAAGAAAACAATTATAAAAGAAGAGAAAAAAATATGATGAAGATTTTTGAGAAATTGTGTAACTCTTAAATAATAGTAATAAAGATATAAGATGTTTCATATGATGTCAATAATAAAATGTTTTAAGGGTAAAGTTGGTAAAAAAGGAGTGGCATTAAGAATTTAAGAGTGGCAATAAGGGCACCCTACTTTTACTGTCCAAGTTTTATTATAGTAATCATCGTTAATTTTTTTTGTTAACTTTCTTAGCTTTTATTTTTATCCAATTAAAACGTTTACCATTTATTATCCTTTGCAAAATAAAAATAAAAACAAACGCTCTAAATAAGTAAAGTTCCAAAAGCGCCTGCTCTTACTTCTAAAAGAATATTCTTTGTCTTTTATTTAAAAATAATAAAAAGTAAAAAATAAATTGTCATAAACTAAAAATATTCGATAATGGGATAAAATAAAAAAAAAAGTAAAATAAATAAGTAAAATAGATAATTTAAGAAGAGTTTGTTTGTAGCATCGAGTGTTTTATAAAAAAGTAACGATATTTTCTGTACTAATAAATAATTTTCAATTCTTTTTATAGAAAGCGTCGTTATTTTTTGATGTGCTACATGCGCTGTACTAAAAATGCGCTACACTAGGGGTGTTCACCGAGTCGGATCGATCTGATGAACCTGATGATTTGAACCGATCGGATAGGATCGGATCGTTGGTCGGGTCGAACTCGAACCGACCCGATTATTAACGGGTCGGGTACATATTTTATTTTTTCGTACTCGATCAACCCGACCCAATCCTGATGATCCGAACTTTTATATATTTTTTTATTAAATTTAAATCAATTCATTCTTAATATGAATTTTATATTACTTTAAAATTAAAGTATATTACAAATTTATACTTTATATCCTTTAAATCATTATAAAATATTTAAAAAATATTTTTTTTATTTTTTAAAATATAATTGATGTCAAATATTATAAAAAAATAATTAAAAATATATAAAAAAATTCAATCGGATAAACCGATGATCCGACCCGATCCAATCTGACCCAATAAAAATTGGATTGGATCGGATTCGATGACTATTTTGTCATCAATCCGATCTAACCCAACCCGAACAAAATCAATCGGATTAGATCGGATTTAGGTTCGGGTCGGATCAAATCCTACGCTACACTTGTAGCTCATTGCCCCTTATAAAAATATCGAGTATATCTTAATCACTAATTATTTTATTAAGTTATATTTTTTTATTAATTATATTATTTTATTATTAAACTAAAATTAAATTTAATGTACTTATTAAGTATCAAGTACTTATAAGAATATCTTAACTAATCATACAATTAATAAAATAATAATAATTTTTAAAAAATATTATTAATTATTATATATTAAATGATTAAGACGTAATCAGCATATAAAATACTTCATCTACGAAAGTAAATGGCCAATATCCGTAAAAAAAAAATGAAATAAGTCTCCATCAGGATCTAATTCGCCTCTCTTTGCTTCCTCGCACTCACACCACACCACACACGACGTCTCCGGCCAACCACCGCCACCGGAAAAGGCGCGCAAAAGTTGAACATTTTTATTTAATACCCGTTTCCTCCTTCCATTTTTAACTATCAAGGTTCCGATCTCATAGCTTATTTGCACGATTCCAATGGACGCCAAGACCGACGGGATCAAGATGAAGGAGCCGGCCTTCGACGGCGGCAGCAGCGGCGACGACGACGATGATGCGGAGTCGCCTTCCTCGATGGGGAACAACTACAAGTACTGCTTCTTCTTCACCCGAAAGTTCGGGTCGAGCGAGGCGCAGCCACCGGGGGACGTCAAGGACGCCTTCGCCTCCTACGCCGATGGTGGAGGCCACATGAGCGCCGCCCAGCTCCGGCGGTTCCTCGCGGAGGAGCAGGGCGAGGCGGGCGCCACGCTGGTCGNGAGGCGCAGCCACCGGGGGACGTCAAGGACGCCTTCGCCTCCTACGCCGATGGTGGAGGCCACATGAGCGCCGCCCAGCTCCGGCGGTTCCTCGCGGAGGAGCAGGGCGAGGCGGGCGCCACGCTGGTCGACGCCGAGCGGATCGTGGAGCAGCTCCGCCGGAGGCACCGCCTGGCGAAGCTCGCTAGGTCGGGCTTGGGCCTCGATGACTTCCTCTACTACCTCCTCTCCGACGAGTTCAATCCGCCGATAGGAACGGAGGTAAGATAATTTGGCATTGGATCCGCGTTGCAGATTGATTTCTTTGGCTCTTCTTACGAAAAAAAACGTATTTTTCGATGGTTATGATTCTGGTAAGCGGTCGTTTTTAATTTTTTTGTCCAATTTATCTCCACTTTTGCAAGTTACTTTGGTAAAGTAAAATTTTCATTGTTAGTTCTTTGAGAAATACTTGATGGTAAACGCTCGATTTAAAAGTTATTTGTCATTACCACGCAATTAGGTTCCAATAATCTTGGAAATTTGACATATTAGAGTATTCAACTTATTTCTTGTCGCTACTTTTCTGAAAAGGTCATGTTTGCATTGTTTGTTCTTCGCATATATCCATATGAAATATGATTTTATCCTTCGGCAATAAGTTGGGAGTCACATGTCTTAGTCGACATAGGTCATAAACTTCTGAATTTTAAAAGAGCATGTCCTACTGCAACTTGTCTTTGAACCTTGGTTAAGATTATGATACGACTGATATTAATCCATTTGCAGGACTCACCTCTCCATTTCTTTCGGCATTTGTTTCACTATTCAGTAATCAGTAAAACATATTTTTAATGTTAACAGTACTTATTTTCTTATGTTAGACATTGTTTATTCCATCTCAGGTTCATCAAGATATGACTGCTCCATTGTCCCATTATTACATATACACCGGCCACAATTCATATTTGACCGGCAACCAGCTCAGTAGTGATTGCAGTGATGCTCCGATTATAATGTCTTTGCAGAGGGGTGTCAGAGTTATAGAACTAGATATGTGGCCCAATGACAGTGATGATGATGTTCATATCCTCCATGGAAGGTACCGTTCAATCCCCGAAGTTCCTCAACTTGCAACATTTAAATTCTTCTAGCGTCTTTCATGCTGCAATCTTATATTTTCCTCAAAAGAGAATAAAAGCCCTTTAATAAGTCATGCACTTTTGGATGACAAATTTTAACTGCAAAAATGGAAATTAAATTGTTAAATGATGTTAATACCAATTGGAACAGGATAAACCTCAATTAATATAACGTAATCTAGAGTCCTGTATTCAAGCCTATCTTTAACTTAGAAAAGAATTATCTCTTTCATAGAATTTATCATTCATCCTAGCAAAATCCAAGTGTTGTAAAGAGCTCCTTCAGGAATTCACGAGATTGCCTATCCTGTGCATATGGATCAATTGTGTATAATTAACTTTTCATTTCTGTTATCTCCAGTTTACAGAGATCCTATAATTTTACATCAGGGCATGAGATTAAACTTGTTCATATAAGTCACTGTGAGGCTGCAAGTTTATGATGAATTAACTCGTGCTAAACTAGATTCTTTACGTTAAGGGAAGTTTAAATATAATAAGAGTTTTTTTGTTTCTTTTCATTTGAAGGACTCTTACTTCTCCAGTAGAAATGATCACATGTTTGAGGTCCATAAAAGAGTATGCTTTTCGTGCATCTCCATACCCTGTCGTCATTACTCTGGAGGATCACCTTACTCCAGATCTCCAGGCCAAAGTTGCTGAGGTAAATGTTCATTTATTGTTGCTCCAAATGGCATAGCTGTTCACATCTTTAATCTCTTCCATTTTTAGATGGTCACTCGAACATTTGGAGATATACTATATTATCCCAATACAAAAAATCTCAAAGAATTCCCTTCTCCAGAAGAACTAAAAGGGAAGATAATTATCTCAACGAAACCACCAAAGGAGTACCTTGAATCCAAGACTTCTAAAGACAAAGAAGATGATGCTCATAAGGGTAAGAACTCAAAAGAAGAAGCGTGGGGGAAAGACATCACTGATCTAAGAACCTTACGTGATAAAAAGGTGCATCCCTTGAAAGCATATCTCTAGAATGTGATATGTTAATATTCCATTACATCTAAATGTTGTCCTCTTAATATTAGAATGCACAAGAAAGCTATGGTCAAGATCAGGATGATGAAGACTCCGATGAAGAAGATGATGATGATGACGATGAGCAGCTCAATTCAGCACCTGAGTACAGACAAATAATTACTGTTCATGCTGGAAAACCTAAAGGCCAAATGCAAGATGCGCTGAAGGTGGATCCTGAAAAAGTAAGGCGTCTTAGTTTGAGTGAACAGAAATTAGAAAAGGCAGCAGAATCTTATGGAGCTGATCTAGTGAGGTATTATATTCTTTTCTTGATGAAAAAAAAGCCCATTTATGTAGCAGGCCAAAACCTCCTGACACTTATTAGAAGACAAAGATAACAGTGGTCCTTCTGAGAATAATTGTGTTGTGTTCCTAGTTGAAATTGTTATCAATCTGGATTTCTGAATAAGGCAAAGAAATTTGTAAAAGGGATATAACTCAACCTGCCTGCATCTTGTTTTGCATATTAGTGGCAAAGAACTCATTCTCTTTTGCTCCATGTTTTGATAAATTTGTTTGCAAGTGTTGATTCTGCTAACAATATGTTAGGTTCACTCAAAGAAATATCCTGAGAATATATCCCAAGGGAACACGATTCAATTCTTCCAACTACAATCCTTTAGTTGGCTGGATGCATGGTGCACAGATGGTTGCATTCAATATGCAGGTTTGCAGCTATCCTCAGTTAGTCCTGTGAGCAGTTAATTAATCCTGAAGAACCTTAAACTTAGTTTTAATTTGTTACCTTTTATCTGTTCACATTTCCCATGTGTCTTGTAGTAGGAAAAAAGAAGTGAATTTAATATAATGGCTATAAAAGAAGAAACATATTTCCTTCACATGTCTATCGTTTCAGTTGTTTGCACATGAGCAAATAGCAAAAGCCACCCATATCCTTTTCCTTTAGGATTTACTTTTCTCAGCATTATTTGAATAAATTTCCTGTCTTTGCAGGGATATGGAAGATCACTCTGGCTGATGCAAGGGTTTTTTAGGGCCAATGGAGGCTGTGGTTATGTGAAAAAACCAGACTTCTTGCTAAAGAATGATCCATATGGCAATGTTTTTGATCCTGAAGCAAATCTACCTGTAAAGAAAACTTTGAAGGTGAACTATTCCTATAAAATGAAAAGAAACCACTTGATATTTGAACATTTGCAGTAAGCCAATAATATAAAAACTTTAAAGATTGTAATATTATGCATATTTACCTGTCAAAGTTTTTGGCACGATGTGAGCTAACTTATTGTGTTCATTTAACACAGGTGAAGGTATATATGGGAGATGGATGGCGCTCGGATTTCAGTAAGAAGCATTTCGATACATTTTCACCTCCAGATTTCTATGCAAAGGTGAGAGTTATAGACATGATTTTTTGCATTATTACATATGTTAGCCTTGATTATTTAGTTTCCCTTGTTATATGTTTCTTACCACACATAACACTTAATCCTAGTCCAATAAGCAGCATTCAACTGCCAATCCTTTTTAATAGTTATGACATTGATCTTGTTGATATCCAGGTAGGAATAGCTGGTGTGCCTGCCGATTGTGCAAAAAAGAAGACGAGGACAATTGAAGACGACTGGGTGCCAATATGGAATGAAGAATTTAGCTTCCGCTTGACTGTTCCAGAACTGGCTTTACTCAGGATTGAAGTCCATGAGCATGACATGTCTGAGAAGGATGACTTCGGTGGGCAAACTTGTCTGCCAGTATGGGAACTGAGACCAGGAATCCGAGCTGTCCCTCTCCATGATCGCAAGGGTAACAAGTACAAGTCTGTAAGGTTACTTGTCCGTTTTAGGTTTGTGTGAGACAGATCCTGCAACGTTTGTGGACTGAGTTCGGATTTTGTATCAGATGATGCTTTTTGTCACTGTTGTCAACCACTCATCATGTAATTTAGTTGGTTTTCATATTGCTAAGTCTTTTTACCCTTATTCAGAGACTAAAATAAAGGTGTTCAAGTCTGTATTCGAGTGATCAGTTTGTACATATATCTGTGTCACCGAAACGCCATAGTTTGTGAACTTATTTAATCTGTAAGAACTATTTTCCGGATTTATAATGCACAGTTGTGTCTCATTCCTCCCTCTCATTTTCCCAGTCCATTTGGCACTTAATTCCAATGAAGTCCGAAGAACAACACAAAACGCTTGCAACATGTGTTAAATTTTAACTCATCTGTAATTAAATGTTTGAAGTTAGAAGACCAACATTTCTTTTCGGTGAGAATTTGCACTTCTCCTAACACAAGAACAAGTATAAATCTTTATTCCTCAACTCTTATTGTTTAATCTATGAGCATTTCAATATCCGGGTCATGGACTTTGCTGATTTTTTATGTCAGTTTTTTCTTTCTTTTCTTTCTTGTGGTTTTTTCATGGAGTCGTGGTCTTTTTCTTTCTTGTGTGAACTATCAGACTTTATTCTTTCCCTTCCTGTTGAAAACACAACCTTAATTTGGCTCATCTTTAATAAGAGCACTCAAGTCAATTTACCATTCGAACTCGATGGCTTATAATTTCGGGTAAAGGTGGAATCGACCTAGATAGTGTGATAAATCATACGATTGAAGACCTCACCAACCTCCACGCTGGGATTTTTTTTCTTTTTGAAGAATTTAAAGAACAAAATATTCATCTCCTCGTCCAAACTTCTTAATGCATCGATCTCAGTTGAAGCTGTTAATTTCTGGTACAAAGAGTCCCATCCTCGAGTGGATAATTTTTCTCTGAAGCGGTGTGGCCAAGTGTACTATCTACACTGTACAGCTGCATTGTACATGGGCAACTTAGTCCCACATGAGGAGAACAAAATAGATACAATACTGCAGAGCCTATATAATGCTACGTCGGCCCTGTGTTTTATGATCACGCAGCTGCGTGGTGGGCTCAAAGCGAACTATTCTTTCGCCTTTTACTAAAGAATACCGTGCGCCCGCCACATCAAGCAGCATACGCCTATTTTTAGAGGAGCCTTTTCCATTGGATTTGGCTCCATCAATACATAATACAATATTTTTTTTCTCAGAAGTTTAACATTTTAATGCTCGTAACCAACCTTTTTGAGTTCATTGATGGAAGTTTTTTTATGCAAAATCACTTAAACTTTGTTACCAAAGTTTTCTTAGTTTCTTTGATGTTTTGGGTACTTTTTATATTGAAGGCATTTTGTGAATGTTATGTTTGGTTAGTTTGTATTTTGTTACATTTATAAATAAATAAATCGATAATGAACTTTTTAAAAAGTAGCTTATTTCTTTTTCGACTTGAAAATTTGATATGATGTTCGATTGCACTTTAAATTATGAGAATAATTACATACTTTGTACACTTAAAATTATTATAATATAATTATAAAAAATATGCATAAAGCTAATGTAATCAGGTGACGGGTATTACAGGTACATGCTTGAATTTTGATAAAGAGATTTTGTCATGCATGTTTAAATTAATATAATGAAAAAAAATCTTGTTTAGAGACCTTTTAATATAAAGTATAAGGCAAAACTATTATCAATTGAATATTTGATTATACCTATAATATACTAATATTACTGTACATTGTTGTTACTGGTTGTAGTAATTGATATCCGATAACTTAGAATTATTATATAAATAAATATTCAAGTTAATTAACTAGCCATCTTCGCCCTCCGGCAATGCATGCAATGACCAGGAGGAAGAACCCATTTAATGAGGAAAAAAATGTAGGTCATACTTAATATTTCTTTATTACGTAAATAGACTATAACTGGCATATTCTGAATCTTTAATTTTGGTTCCCACACACTTTTCATTTCTTTTCCCGATAACTAGAAAATAAAATGAAATGATCACAAAGTGAGATATTGCAATGAAACCCAAACAAGCCCTAATTTGTATCCTCGTTTTAAAAAAAAAGTAATTTATTATCCATTTTTTAATAAATTAAAATTCTAATTTTAGTATAATAAATTATTATTGATTGATGTAGCAATGACGGGAGAAACTTGTTGATTACTTAGTGACTTCAGATTTCTTTATTAGAATAACTTGAATAATGAATTTTAAAAGATGAGTAATTCAAATATTAAACTAAGTAAATTATAAGTAAAAATTGAATAACGCCTATCACTTTAAATCCTTGGTTTAAGGGTAATATTTTTTAATTTCTTAACTCTTTACAATATCTAAGCAAATGCAAAAGAATTTTCATTTTCTGAAAATGAGGAAAAAAATGTAACTCATACTTGATATTTCTTTATTACGTAGTTAGACTAAACTGACATATTCTAGTTAGATATGTCAAGAGAATATATTTTCTTTCAAAAAATTATTTTACTTCAAAAGAAAGGCAACTTAGTGTACTGAATTGCACTTGTTTCATACAACAACATTCCATCTTGAACCCGATATATAGTTTTACAACTTTCAATTTGCGGGTAAATAAGCTCGACAACATAACAGAGAAAAAAAGGAGGGACATTGTGTACACAGTACACTAAAAGGAATCACAACCTCACGAGCAATAAATTTGGCATCCTTTAGATACATATCTATATACGAAAACGAAGCTTTACTCCTCGATCAGGAATTTCACTCCATCTTTCTTCAGAAAACTATGTATCGTGTGATCCTCCTCCTGAATAATCCAATGTCAGCATTTGAACAAGTTCATATATTGTACAATCAAAATATTGCAGCAGCGAGCAGCAAAACGTATAAGAACAAAGGAATCTTATGTCAGCCCGACCTAGTTGCATGCAACACAGAATAAAATTTAAAAGAAGCCAAACATCAAAGTGGCGCAGAAGCAGCTGACTCAAAAGATGAGATAAACTTGTAGGAAGGTAAGTCAATTATGAATAGTAGCTGAGAAGATTACACAAAAAACGTAAAGATGAAAGGAAAAGCTGTTGCCTGAATTTGCATCATATATGAGGTTCAGATTTGATGGAGAGAATTAAGAGTATCTGAATCTCAAACTTAAATGGTCTAGTTGTCAATGTATGGTTAGCTCCTCAAAATGTAAGGGTAGGAGAGGCAGGCAAAGAGGCTGTTCGATACACCTGTTTTCTGAAAGAGTTTGTTCCTAAAATTTGAACCTTTGGCATCTCGGTTTTCAAAGGAGGACCTTAACTGCTATGATGCTTGCCTTTAGCTATCTATGTCAATTAAAAGGGAAAATGATATATCTACAGAGGATGAAAAGAAACATGCGGATAAATATATCTGCTGAAGAATGAGCGTGCACATTTTGCTTATTAAATAAACTCAAAGTCAAAAAATGAGGTTAGCAACTGGATGGAAGAATAAAGCATTCGGGCCAATTATAGAACATTTGCAGTGATGAGGTACTTAGGCTTGTGAGTTAGAGCCTTATGAACATCAAAAGGTTGAAATATAAGGACTGCTGTAAGAATCAACTATTTTTAAATAAGCATAGTCCAATAGAAGAAAGAACATGCTCACATTAGTGTTGCTTAGTTCAAGATTATAGAAATCCATTGCCTTCTTCTTGAACAAAGGGCCAGCATGCCATGTCCCTCGATTGAGTTTCAGAAATTTGGCACCAGAAATTCGGAAAACACAAACCTCATCAGGTCGAGGTGGTACGTAATAATGACCACATGTAGACTTTTTAGGTTGCATTCCATTTTCATTGCTAATATTGTTTTCATCCACTAGAGACGGCTTGGCAACACCAAGATACCATTCTTCCCCGCCAACAGATCCAAGACACTGGGTAACACTTGCATGATGTGTGATGTTAGAAAATTTAAGTTTTTGGTCTTCTAGATGCATGATGCAAAGCCTGTTGGAAGATAAAGAAGAAAAAGGAAGTGATGCTTTGGCACTCTTGTGAAAGTTAACAAATGCATCAAGCATAAAATGAAGAGTATGTAGGAGCAATGTCTACAAAAAGGCAATAGTGCATGCAGGCTGGAATGCCTCATTAACTACCTGACAAAGAAAGGCAAACAACCAGATACTTGAGAGGGAGAAGGCAATAGGTAATTGAATATCCAGCTTGTTAATTAAATAAGATCATGAGATAATATTTAACACATCCTGATGAAGAAAGCTCAACAACCAGATGCTTAAGAACTATTCTGTTTTTTTCTAGATAAGAAAAGTATCCTGATTTTTAATAGCAAAGGTTAGGAGATAACATTTATCACATCCAATGAACAAGAAGTATAATGAAGTCACTGATTGAGAGGCAGTAAAAGTGAGAGAACTTTCACAAGGTTCAGTGCATTAGGTCCCACACAAAGCTTATTATGCTGTCTGGAAAGTGGTCTTTAATATTCTCCATAATTAACTTTGGCTATATGATAAATGATAATTACATAACAAATGTGTTCCTGTTTCAAGCCAATAAAAGCTAGGAAATTTAGGTAACAAAACATTGTTGATTATTGGGCATGAATGATCCAGGAAGCTCTATAATCAAGGTATACAAAGTGAACCAGTATGATTTTGCCTTCTCTGAAGCTCCTTAATTGGTTCTTGAAATATACAAATATTCTTACTCAAGTTATCACAAATTTGTAAGTCACCCAAGATGCTCATATGGATCAGGAAAGAACAATATAACAAAAATGGCCCATCTTGTAAAGCAATTAATAGATTTTATTTAACATCAAGATCACTCGCCCTTATACCCCAGGATGCGTCAACATCACTTATACCTAGTGGTGCATTACCACGAGGAATTAGTAACAGGAATACCCAATGTTCAACATCCCGTTATCCTGCTATGAAACTGAAATCAGACACCCATTTCACGGAAGTTGTGGCGTTACTGGACTCGAAAAATCGAATAAGATTGCAAAAGGCAACATGAGCATGTTTGATGCCTGAAGCAATTACTACATGAATCGAGCAACGTTACAGCAGAAGCCGACCATCAACTTGGAACGCAATCAACTGGAGCTAATTACGATGATTAATAGATGAGATGAGACGGTCTTGGAATTCCAACTAAATTTATCACTGTTCACTGATGAATCAAACAAATTGTCACATTTGCCTCCACTAAATCATTCTTTCCTCCATCCCATTTGCATTAGAAGTATGAAAAGAAACGAAGAACTAGAAATCTGTCAGTTCATCTGCGACTAAAGATAACAGTGGAGAGAGAGCGAGAGAGAGAGAGAGAGACCTCGGCACGCCGCGATCGAGCTCCAACTGCGCGTCCTGGGGGCCGTAAGCATCACCGTCATGAGACGCCGAGATCACCTGGCCGAAGGCGGCGAAGGTCTCCGTCGTGGCGTCGATGGGATTAAGCTTCACGCTTCTTACCGAAGTCTCCATCTTTGATCGTTTGGAGACGGCGGAGACGTAGCAGGAATTGGAGAGATGTGATACTGTGTCTAAGATAAAGATCAAAAGAGGGGTCATCTCCAGATAACTAATTTATATTTTTCTAAATTTTTTTTGTTGCCACCCAAAATTTTACCGTGTATTAATCCAAACGAATATATTTTTCTAACATTTTAAAGCATAGTATGAATAGGACTGCATTGAAAAGTTGAGACTAATATTTGGATTCAGATTAACATTTTAATTAATATTTGAATTAATTAAACACTAATAATTTTAAATATAATTCTTCTCGTAAATTAATTAAATTTTCACTGACAAAACTATTTAAATTTTGTATTTTTTTTATGCAATTAATGGTTTTTCTCAATGAAGTTAAAAACAATTTGTTTGAGAGAAATCTCAATTTTCATTTGTAAGACTAACATTTTTTTGAAAAAAAATATACATTTTAGTTTTAGCATCATCTTCTTCATGAGCTGAATTCTTTCAATTCTGAATTCACCACTTAGCCAACTTAGGAAAAGACTACTGTATACTTTTAGAGGAGCCATTCCCAAAAGATTAGGCTCCAACAATTCTTAATACGATCATTTTATCTGTGGAAGTATTAAGGTTTGGGGCAAGTTTCAGGAGGGAAAAGTTAAAAAACATCCCTTGAGTACTGTTTTTTGTTATATCAAATGACTAGTAATTTATCAGTACACACAAACATAAGATCTTGTAAACAAGATTGCTAACATTACAGAGGAAAGGGGCACAAATTAAGCTACAACAACCTTATCAGCAACGAACTCGTCATCCTTGGGATACATATTGATATGAAAATTAAGCTTTACTCCTCGATCAGGAATTTCACTCCATCGTCCTTCAGAAAATCATGTAATGTGTGATCCACCACCTGAACAAATTTTAAAATATCAGCATGCATTCACCGGAAAGAAAGTGTCACTTTGTCAGCATGTGAACAAGTTCATACATTCTACTATCAGAAAATACTGCTGCAGCAAAACGAATAGGGAAGACCTAAGGAATCTTATCTGCTACAGGCACAATAGAATAAAATTGAAAACAAAGTGAGACATCAAATCCAAAGATGAGCTAAAGTTGTAGGAAGATGATTTAATTGAAATAATATATGCTTTAGATTAATTGAAATAATAGCTAAGATTTTTCGGAAAAAAAAGGAAGGTTGTGAGAGACTCAAATTTTATGGCCTGAATAAAAAACTATCAAAATCCCAAACATAAATAGTCAACTTCCCCATGTAAGGACTCCTCAACTTGCAGGGATGGATCAGAGCAGGCAAAGAGGCTGATTCTAAAGCTCGAGCCTTTTGATTTTTTAGGTGACCAAAGAAGCACCTTAATTTCTACAGAAGTGTTTGCCTTCAGCATTCTATCTCAAATAGAAAAAAGAAAAATGATATACCTACCAAGGATGAAAAGTAAACAAGCATCAGTATCCAAGCAAAACTAATTTAAAGAACATGTTTTTTATCTGCACTTGGAAGCTAAACCTGCATTTCTGATTTAATGCAGTTACTGTTTGCTTCCTAAAAAACCAAAGTCAAAACCGAAGGAAAAGTAGAGTGAGAAAAATTATCCAGGGAACTATCTAACGTTTGCAGTTATCATGAACTCATGCTTATGCTTTAGAACCTTAATGAACATCAATAAGTTGAGGTATCAACAGGACTGCTGCAAGCATCAACTAGTTTTAGATTAGCACAGTCAACTGGAAAGAAAACATGCTTACATTAGTATTGCTTAGCTCGAGATTGTAGAAATCCATTGCTTTCTTCTTGAACAAGGGGCCAGCATGCCATGTCCCTCGATTGAGTTTCAGAAATTTGGCACCAGAAATTCGGAAAACACAAACCTCGTCGGGATGAGGTGGCACATAGTAATGGCCACATGCAGATTTTTTAGGTTGCATTCCATTCTCATTGCTAATACTGCTTTCATCCAGTAGAGAAGCCTTGGCAATACCTAGATACCATTCTTCCCCACCAACTGATCCAAGACACTGAGTAACGCTGGCATGATGCGTGATATTAGAAAAGTTAAGTTCACGATCTTCAAGATGCATGATGTAAAACCTGTTGAAAGATAAATGAGAAATCAGTGATACTTCAGAACTTCTGCCTGTTTAAAAGTTAGACAAATGCGTTCAAGTGTAAAATGGCGGATATATAGGAACAACGACCAGAGACAAAAGTACACACAGAATGGAGTGCATTTAACAGAAAGGAAAGCTCAATAACAAGATGCTTCAGAATGGAGCAAATGCTTTCAAGTGATACTTCAAAACTTCTGCCTGTTTAAAAGTTAGACAAATGCATTCAAGTGCAAAATGGCAGATATATAGGAACAATGACCAGAGACAATAGTACACGCAGAATGGAGTGCATTTAACAGAAAGGAAATCTCAATAGCAAGATGCTTCAGAATGGAGCAGGTAATATGTAAGTGAAATATCATGCTAGTTAACTAACAAAGATTAGGAGATGACTAGTTATAATGATGTCGCTGATTGAAGAGCAGAAAAGTTAGATAAAGAGTCACAAGGTTCAGTGCATTAGGCACCAGAAAAATCTTCTTATGCTATCCACAAAGTGACCTTTCATATTGTCCATAATCATTAATCAACTTTAGTTATATGAAGATGAGACGTACATAATCAATCAAAGCCTACAACATAGTGCTTCTTGCTTTCTTGTTGTATTCCAAGCCAATGATAGCTGAAACAGTTATATAAAAGCGAACGGAAGTTGAATCTTGATCTGGTGCTGGTAGTGAGCGATCATCCATCCAGGAGGATCAATAACAGGCCGATTTGCAATCACACTATTTGGCCCATTGTTTACAAACTGAATAAGTAATTATTTTTTACCCAAAAAAGAAGTAATGATTTTGCTTTCTCTGAAACACCTTAGTCTGTTATTCCTGTAATTTACAAATATTCCTACTCATGAATGAATTAGACATAACCATTTTTAAAGTGTAAAAAGAGATCTATGATATTAATGTGACACAGAAATGAATAAGATAACAAGTTTGAACCATATTGTAGAGCAATCATTACAATTGATAGATGCCATCTCGCATATGAAGAACACTTGACTGTAAAGCCCACAAAGCATCAGCAAAACTCCCTACTACTAGACTTAGAGTCCGGAATAAAAGTTAAATAGCAAATCTCCACGATCTCATTAGCCTACTAGAAAACTCATATGAGGCACCACATATCACCAAAACCTTGGGCGTCCTGGAATCTAAAAATTGAAGTTTGCAAAAGAAACATAGGTATATTTGATGTGACTACGCGAATCGAGCCACTCAACAACAACAACACACTCAATCCACCCGAGTTCAACACGACAATTACGAGATGGCATGAGACTGTCGTGGATCCAATTAGATTCGTCACCGTTATTAGTGTTTGCCTTATTAAATCATTCCTAGAGAGAGAGAGAGACCTCGGAACGCCGCGATGGAGCTCCAATTGCGCGTCCGCGGGGCCATAAGCATCCCCATCGTGAGACGCTGAGATCACCTGGCCGAAGGCGGCGAAGGTCTCCGGCGTGGCGTCGATGGGCTTAAGCTTCACGATCCTGGGTGAAGCCGCCATCTTGGATCGTCGGGAGACGGCGGCGGCGGCGGCGGAGGAGGAGGAGACGCAGCGGAATTGGAGAGATGGACGACACAGTGTCAGCATGAAGATTACAAGTTGGGTAATCTCCGCACACAAATTTCCCTCTCCTTTTTTCCTTATTCTGGACCTTATTTTGTCTTTTTTTCTGTTTTTTAAGGATGAGCACTACAAACATATTATCCATATATATATATATATATATATATATATATATTATTTGTCAGTTAATATTAAGATGTTTTAAATTCAATTTTGGGTTGTTAAAATTATGTATTTTTTATTTTATAATTTAAATATCTTTTAAGCAAAAGAAGAATAATTCAAATCAAATTAAATTGATTGACACATACAATTAGCAGATTTGTGCCCTATGAATGACGGAAGCTACTAGCATCGGATTAGATTTCTGAAATCTTCAATAATGTTAGAATTTACTTTCATAATATTCTTTCGAAGATCGAATTAATTGTGTAGGATTCTATTTGTCCCAAAAAAAATTTCAAATCAGTCGCCTTCTAGCAATCATCTCCTAATATTATTTCTATATCTTATGGTTGTGTTTGGTTGGGTATAAGCTAGGGGATAAGAGTTTATTTTTTAGTTTATGCCCAAACACCCATAATTATATCCAAATTTTATGAAGGATAATTTTGTCATTAAAAAGAATATTTATACCCAACTTAGGTATAATATTGCCAAAATTTATACTTGATAAAAGGCAGGTATTATATTATATCAAAGTTGGGTATACGTGTTAATAAATAAACTATTTAACAAATTTAATATCTAATAAAAAATAAATTTGAAAAAAAATCAAATATGTATAAAATTAATATTTAATAATAAATAATTAACAGGTTAAGTATTTAAATAAAAAAACTTAAACTCTTTTATATAAAAATTTTAATAAGAATCATATAATATGTATAATATTATGTAATTATAATGAAAACAAAAAATATTGTATTTGATTTTATCCAACAGATAAATTATATTATTGAGAAAATATAAAAAATATATTTTATTTGTAATTGTATGTTTATTTAGTGATAATTAATTCATCATAAAAACAACGAAAATATTATTTTAGGTTTTAATATTTTATAAATAAAATTATACAACTTATATTTATCTATTCTCATATTCAACCGAACACATATAGAATAACTTATATTTTTTTTATTTCTTAATCAAATACAAATGAGAATAAAGATTAATATAACTATACCACGAGTATA
Organism: Pontederia paniculata; assembly: GCA_001647135.1. Lineage (NCBI taxonomy): Eukaryota > Viridiplantae > Streptophyta > Magnoliopsida > Commelinales > Pontederiaceae > Pontederia > Pontederia paniculata. The sequence continues at coordinate 48,469 of LTAE01002297.1, read as the reverse complement.
ATTATACATATTCTTGGTATAACACATTTTGAACCAAACACTCATGCATGCTGTGCTGATAAGGTGGTAAACGGTGGGCATCACTTGCATTTTCCATTTGTCATGCTGCAGTACAAATTGTATTTTATGTCTAAATTATGAAAAGATAGAATCAAAAGGATTTTTTTAAGTTTCTCAACTCTCCAGCATTCTGATTGCATCTTAAAGCTTTGCCGAAACCGTGATGAGTGATCAGAAGCTTCTGCTTTTGCTTAAGAGACATGGACGCAAATATCATTACCATTCAGCGAGGGGCAAAGCAGGAAGCACAAGTATGCAACTGCTCCAACGGTATATGACAAAAATTGGAAATTTCGGAAAAACTCGGTGGCTAATTCCACTCTGATAGTTTCAGCTGACTCTGATGTTACTAATTACAGACAATTAAGGAATAAATCATTTTTTATTGCAAAATAAGTTACAATTAATACTTACAGTTTAACTCTCAATTGGATGAATACATTTGCTTATTACAGTCATAACACCATGGACAGACCAAAAAAATAGTTGCAAGATATAAACTAGCTGGACCATATTCTACTTCTGACATATTGCATCCAACTCTAATAATGTGTAATGGCCAAAAGTAAGAAATAAGGCTCAAGTAGCTGCAGACAACTGATTTCTTAATCTCACACTGTTCCTTCTGAAGAAGGGACTCCATGCTTTTGGAACCATTCTGGCATGTGAAATCTTTCGTAGAGCAAAGGCCTAACATCTTTTTGAACCGAAAGTTGTTTGATGAGTGGAAGAAGAACTCTGATTAGCTGAACCAAGCAAGAATTGGTAGAAATACAAGAAAGAATGAGTATGGATGTATGTATAGACAAACACGAAAGTACCTGTTGTAATGCTATTACCTGATCGTCATAAGGTTGTCCAACAGAAAATGGAACGCAAGGAATTCCATTTGATGGTTGCAACAAGAAACTAAAAGGATTATTGTCAACAAGGATGATTCGGGAAAGGTCATTTGACAGGCATGAAAGGTCCTTGACATTTTCCCTATACTCTCTGTTTCAACGTGAAAAAGAAAGAAGAATTATTAGGCATCAACAATTGTTGGAAGAAACTCCAATCCACATTAATAACTAATCTGTAAATGAAGCTTGAAATCAAGGGACTTCTTATGTTTTCTAAGTGAAAGTAATGCTAAAATTAAGTGAACCAACAAATGCAAAGAGATCAGTAATGAAACATTAGTATCTAATATTGTCTTTTGCTAACTGGCCAATATTAATTCATAGCAGGAAAAGATGCACAAAGAAACAAGTTTTTCCTATTCCATTACGCATTAATTAGAACTACAGACTTCATTTAGGATGTTTTACAAAACTCAAGCTCCTGAAGTCACACAAGTTCTCTTCAGTTAGAAATAACATAACAATAATGCCCTCCTCAAAGATGGGTTGTGACCTTCAGGAATTTGATGTGAACTCAAATCATTCCTGTCATAATTTCCAAGTTTAGCATACTAAAAGCAGAAATCTTCCAAAGCATGAAATGTAAATAAATGTTCTTGAGTGAACAGCATAACATCACAGATATTTGTTTCAATCATGATTGTGATCATACAATGAAACAACATACATTGATAAATGGAAGTTATCTCAAACTTCAACATGACATCAAGATTTATTAAAGACTCCTTAAGTTGCTTACGTGCTCACTGTTGAAGGTCGATATAGACGACGAGTGAATCTATTTTCAATGTCAATCCTATCAATAAGAGGTCTAGCATAACCTGAAACATCATAAAAAATGGAATGAAATGATTAGATAACAATAATAGTAACTGACCAAATATGAGCCTATACAGAAATACCTATTAGACTCATACCTTCAAGACCAGCAGTAAAGAGAACAAGATCAGCAAATTCATTAATCTGCCTTAGGAACTCGTGTAATCCAGGACGCTCAAAGACAGTTACATGATTAATCTTATGCTTTCCATCAGCTTCCTTGAGACCGAAAGTCATTAGCAAAATTTGGAATATTTTTAGGAGAATAAATACTAGAAAGTTTTCCTCAATAAGTAAATAAATACTAGAAAGCAACATAAGATATCTTCCTAGTGAAATTGATGATCCCAGCTTTCTTGAAGAAATTTTAATTACCCCGACCCTGATGACATCAATTTAATAACAGAAGAAAAGTTGCAGACCTTTTCTGTGGAAATGCATTCAATGTCAAAACAGTGGAGTCCTGCTTCAATGGCCTGATTACGTATGATGGCAGGTAGGCTGGATGTCTCATATGCACATACCAAAGTCTCGTCCAAGTCAAGCACTACCTGCACATATATGCTCCGAAACAAAAAATCAGCATAGCTCAAAAAAGCTTAGCCAGGAAATAAAAATCTAAGTTTTTATCTTACATTACACCTAAGCCTATGGAAACATTGATTAGGTAGACAAAAGAAGATGATGAATATAGTATACTTGATTATGTTTCTATGTAGGTTATGTTTGTTTCATGTTTATATTTTTCAAAAGAAAATCCATGATTTCTTAGATTTGTCAATCAAAATAATATTGGTCAACAAAAATATTTTTGTAAGCCATCCAAGATACTCATATGAAAAAAAAGAATAATATAACAAAAATAGCTTATCCTGTAAAGCAGTTACAATACATAGATGCTATCATGAAAGATCACTCGCCCTTAGCCCGAAATGCATCAAGAACACTTATAACTAGTAGTGCATTACCAAGAATGCCCAATGTCCGAAATCTCGAGACTGAAATAAGACACCCAAATCAAGGAAGTTGTGGCATTACTGGGCTCAAGAATAGAAGTTTGCAAAGGAAATATGAGCATATTTAATGTGTGAAACAATAAATATTCCTTGGTTTAAATGAAAAGGAAAAAAGTATTCCTTTTACAAGGGAAAATATTTCAGTCTTGCATTATCTTTAATACATATATAATTCATATTGTTAAATTATTTTTTCCTACACAATAAAGAAAAGTTAATTTCCAGGACAAATGTCCCTTAAAATTCATTTTTTCCATAACTTATTTTCGGAGAAAAAATGCAGTTGTTCTTAGCTGGAGCTTTCTGTAACTTAGTTGATTTTTACCCTAGACTTATAAAGGGCTTAAGCCTCATTTGGTGAGGACATCTTTGGTTGCTGTTTACCTACATCACAAAGTATTCAGGTGGCAGTATTTGACACTTCATGTTCGTGGTGAACTGGCAAAGTTAAATACGACAGGACATCCATATCAAGGGAGTTAACCTTAACAAATAATGTTCTCTAATACAATAAGATTATTTCATATATAGGTGCAATAAGTAACATAGCACAATCATATCACTGTTTTGGTTAACACAAGTCACCATGCCAAATGGATCGACTACATGTCTACATAAAGGGTATGTTCTCATGATACTGAGGCGTCCATCATCAAAATTCGTCCAGAGACCTAAAGTTATGATCTGGTTCCTGACTAATCAAGAAAAGGATGGTGTCATGTCGCTAAAGCCAGAGAAGGTTCAGCTTCATAAACAATCATTACGAAAGCATTGCCTGCAGTACAGTGGCGAGTATCTTCTTCCAAAATCAAAGCTATATACAACTTCATGAGGCCAAAGCATGTACTCATCACTAAGAATTATTTCAATAACATGGGATTCCATCGTCCACCCTTCTTTCGGAAACACAGAGTATTTCCAGGCAATAAATGCTGAGCAAGAAAGCAGGCATAATTCTCTTAGCAAAGAGCCAAAGGAGGTTTTTTTTTGTATCGCCGCCCAATTCTTCACCAAATTATTGCAATCAAACAGGAAAGTAGTGATTTTTTTTTACACATCATTCAAGTGCTAACATTGTGACCCAATAAGACAATCGTAACGTAAAAAATTCACCAAAAGAGGCTAAAAGGAATTAAATTTATAGCAGAAGTTAAACCAAAAAACGCAAACGCATACATACCGTGAGTTTGCTCAACGGGTCGCCACCCTTGGGAGGCTCCGCCGGAGGCTTGACCTCGGCAGGAACCTCGTCGTCGGCTGGAAGCGGTCGGAAAGGCAACGAGAAGGACGACGACGACGAGAACGAGTCGGCGATGCCGACGAAGGAGAGGACCTGGACCCAAGAAGAGGTCCCTCTCACAATCTGCAGCAGCACCCGGACGAGGAGACCGAACCATCCCAGAACGGCCCGCCACGCCTGCGCCGCACCCCCAAGCTGCTGTCCCTTGTTGTTGCCTGTCGCGACGGCTGCGGAGGCGTACACCTCGGCCGCCAGTCCCTCCATGGTTGCCCCAAAGCCGCCCGACGAAGCGATCCCGGAAACGGCGGGCGGGACCGCCGAGAAGGGACGAGCGGCGAGGGGCGGAGGGCAACGAGCGGTCGTTGGAGAAGGAAGAAAGAGGAAGCAAGAATGGCGGGCGGGGACGAGGGCCTAAAGCAAGCAGAGTCGTGAGTTATTAGTAGTAGTTAATAATGGTCATGGTATAATAATAGGCAGTGTTATTAAGGATAACAATGTACGTATGTGCATGGTTGTGGGCTTTTGGGTAACATTTCCTTTTGTAACTAAATTATTTTGCCATTTGTTTGATGATAGATTTAGTGTCTATTTGATATGAACATTTTTGTTCTCTCTTTGTATAAGAACAAGAGTTTTTAATCCAAAGGGTGTTGGCGAATTGATTTCATAGATCCCCCAACTCAAATTTAAATCAATCAAATTAAATTTTGTTGGAGTCGAATTAATAATAAAAAAATTAAATTAAGCAATGATTGTTAGTCATGGTAAAAATATTATGAGCACTAAATTAATATATGATAGTAGCCTTAGTTCTAGGTCTTGTTTGACATGCACAAATGTTTTGAATAGTTAATAGCGGATTGCGTTAGCGGCAAGCTAGTAGCGAGTTAATTATTAAATTTTATAAAAGTATTTGACAAATGTCGCGTTTGAATCAGTTGATAAGCGTAAAATGATTAAAAATGATATAAATAATTAATTTAAATAATTTATATTATTATATGCAGTCTAAATTAAATAATTTATTTTTATTTTAACTATTTTAATACTAATAAATAATAAAATAAATAGTTAATTAAGTTATTTATAAATAAATAAAATAAAAATAAATAATAAAATGATCACATGGTACAAAAGAATAATTATGTTCATACAAATAATAATGAAATATTTTGAAAATATATTGGAAAATAAATTTTAACATTCTAGTCGCTCTCCTAGACGTTGGTCTTGCAAGTGTCTCAAAACATTGAGTTTCAATCATTTATCGTTAATATTAAGTGTACTTATCAAATACTTTAATTAACGTATTGACTTAGTCAACACACACTATACGCTAACGTAGACGCTACTTTTATGTTGTGCCAAAATAATCATAGTCCGATGATCGAATAGAGAGACACTCCCCTTAATTGGGTTAGTTAGGTTTTAACTATACTAATGAATGTAACAAAGAAAGAAAAACTTTTTTTTTCAGAAAAAACTTTTTATTTTCAGAAAAAGAATATTCAACGAAAATAATATTAAAGTTCTAGAAAGATAAAAAGTGAAAAATGTTAGAATGACTTTTTTTTTATATGAGAAAGTTGACAACAAAAACAACAACGCAACAAACGATCTCCAATTTTATGAGCCAAAAATTATTTTACACACACTAACATTAAAAAAATGATTTATTTATGTTTTCTATTCGGAGTCACTAGTATTGAGAGTAAAAATCAGAATAATATTTTTCTAGCTAAATTAAAGAAATTATTTTATTCGATGTAAAAATAGTTACCGGCTTACGTATAATTAGTGTATATTTTCAAACATATCTTATTCTTACATAATAAAATAACATATAATGAAAAGTATTTTATTAGAAAATCTTTTTACTCGGAAATATATCGATACCAACCCCAGTGCTCTATGCATAGAGGGTGTGCTCCATTTTTATTTTCAATTTTTTATTTAGAATAGCGTGTGATAAGTAAAAAAAAGAAAAAGTGATATCGATGACAAAGAGTGATTCAATTAGCAAACTAATTGAAGGACAAAATTAAGTGAGATAAAGTTTGAAAGGAGTGGTTATATATATTAGCTTAAGGAGTGAGAAAATAGTTTTGATACAAAAATATTATGAAATTCTGAAGGAGTATTTCGTCTCGAAAGATGTTGGATGATGATGAGCAATTAGAATTGGATAAGAATTAAAAAGTCTCAATAGTCTAGCAAAATATTCATAATACTTCGTGATGTTGGTGCACGTCTTACAACAACAAAGCTCATGAGTTCACTTTGTATTTGTAACATATTGTGATTTATGATTGCCTACACCTTTGAATCTCACATAGAAGTGCTCATACGGTCATACCTCGACTTAGAAGTGCTCATACGGTCATACCTCGACTTCCAGACTGTTAATATTGAGGAGAATAATTGATGTGATGCTTATGCAAAAAAAAAAGAAAAAAAAATCAATATTAGTTCGTGTAATTTAACCTATAATTTATTCTTTTCTGATTTACTAAATGATTCATTTGTGTCAAGCTTAATCCAATTAAAATGAGTTTAGATTCGGATGAGTCATTCGAGTTCACCAAGGCTTACTTCAAAATAAAATAGAAGAAATAGTGGCTGACTAGAATATGAAGTGCAAATTACTTCTTAAGAGTTTCAAATTCCTCACCTACAGCTTTCAAGCCAACTTCAACACCTCTAGTTTTAGATTAAGCTAGACTTTAGGAGCTTGTAATGGATATACCACTCTACATGTGCATGAGGGGACTTCCTCTAACCTCAATTGAGATTAGTTAGACGGGATCCACTTCCCTTTAGTTGGGTCAAACTAAATTTTAATGGTTTATTTCCAACCAAAAGGAGGTAGGAAGTAGGTTTCTTTACTGATATTTTGATGAAAACTTTTTGTGCATGTGCTGATCATAGGATATGTATTTGGTACAATGTTTGAAATAGAAGGTTGGAGTCTGTCGGAGTGGACTTCAGTTGTCGCACAATAAAAGGACACAAACAACTCATTATCAAGAGTGATTCCAAGCTCATAATTCAAATCTTACAGCAACATGAAACATGCATAATGTCTATGGAGACTTAGCACATTATTGCTTACTGCAAATTTCTTTTATATCACTATGATTATATTCTCTTACAACATTTGAATACATCTACCAGGAGATAAATCAAGTTGCAAAATGTATTGCTAATGTTGCTATTGACGGTTTTCTTGGGAGCACTTAGAGTCTGTTTAGTTTATAAGTAGGTTAAAATTACTTATAAATAAATTTTAAAAAATTTTCATATTTGGTAACTAAAAAAATATACTTATAAGTTGTTAGGTAACTACTTATAAGTTGAAAAAAATAAGCAGGATTCCCCTGTTTATTTTTAAAGTTGTTGGCTTATTAGTTCTAACCAACTATATTACTCTTTTATTCATATTTTTAATATTATTATTATATAACTTTAAGGGTATATTAGTTAATATTTATTTTAACAAATATTACAATTACTTATTGATATTATCAGCACTTTTATCTAAATATGTAACTGTTTATATTTTAAAATAAGTATAAGCACTTAAAATGCTTATCAACATTAGTACTTCTCAGATATTTTTTATCAGCTAAGCCAAACGGGTCCTTAGTTCCTCTGATATTATCCATTTTTTTGTGGGAGGACAATTCTGGATTTTTGTTGAATATAATTCGTTAGTATGGATTTTATTTTTTTATTTTTAAGTTTTAGGTTAAGCATGTAATACCGTAAAAAGAAAAATAAAAGTTAAGCAGGTACATTTGGTGGCCTGTCATGTCCACCCAATGGATTTGAGAGAAGTCATAGCCACGACTGATGCAGCCCAGAACTGTTCATGATGGCCCTCGATGCAGTAAAAGTTTTTAATCAATAGCAGCTCGTGATTGGCTCAATTTCTATCAAACAAACATTTCAAATGAAGAAGTCAAATATGAAAACATGACATTTAATCAGAATTAAGTTTATGGCACCTTAGTTAACACTGAATATATATATATATATATATGATATTTTGAAAGTGAAATCTTATTTCTTTTTCCATATTTTTTTTATGTCCTCGATAAATTTTTAGTAAAAGAACAAAAATCAAATACAAGGAAAATAATATTTATTAATTGATTTGATATAAACTATGTTTTTTTTTCATGAGCTTCAATTGACATTTTTCTTGGAGTGCTACGAAAGAGATTATGTCTCAAGACATTGTTCCACAATATTTAAGCGGATAGTAAATAGCAGTTACATTTTAAGAGAATAAATTAGATATTAGAGACGGCTAGTAGATTGATTATTAAATTTAATAAATATAATGATTCAACTAATTGATAATTATCAAATTACATAAATAGATATAATTTGTATTTATATTTAAATATATAGTCACTAATTCATTTATTATTCTTAATACTATTAGTTTATTTGGAAAATTGTAATTGAAGAAATAAAGATGTGAAATATTTTTTGAAAAAAAATAAAATATGCAATATGATATTTAAATAACATAAATATTTTTTAGATAAAAATAAAAAAGGTCGTATTAGGAATAAATATCTTATTTTTAAATTTTATAGACGGATAGATATAACCTATAGAAATTTCGCCCTTAAAATATTATTTAAAAAATATTTCTTAAATATTTACAATTAATTTTAATCAAGTCAAAATTTTATTGGCGAATTGAGATCACACAATTTTCAGCTTCGCCATCAGTTATGAGGTATTGACGTTTTCTCTAATTCTATCACAAAGCATATATGAGACAAAAGAATAGCACACGAGTATAATGCAAGAAAAGACATGGAGCGCCAAGTGTTGAGCGTGTTAGGGCCATTGATACAAAAGGAAAAGAGACACGAATATGTATCTCGTGTTAGGAAATGATAAAAGTTATTAACTTCGAATTCGAATTTTAAATTCGTTAATTTAATTATTTTTTTCATCGCTATCAGTTTGAACATTAAATTAGTCGTGCGCTAATACTTTCAGATGAGTTTATTATCGAAAAAAGAAAAACTCAAATAGAAAACAGTTGATGCTGATATTGGTAGAATGTAAAGTTAGTTTAAAATAAACTAAATTTTTCACAAGAAAAAATATACTTATCCTTAAATAAGTTTTTATTAAGGTGTTTTAGTCAATTTATCCTATGGTTGCAGACTTGAAGTTTTTACCATTTATTATAGCTGTGTGTAGCTTGAATTTTTGCCACAAGTTAATTTCAGGTGAATTAATCCAAGGGTTCTCTTAATCATACCTCTTCGAATAATTTCTAAATCTATACATTTTGAGTATTTTTTTTCAAAAAAACTAAAAAAGCTTATCATTTTTTGTCATCCTATAGTTATATTAATTTTATGATTATTATTTTATATTAAAAGGCAATTTATTATATAAATTAATATCAATCACTTATTATATATTTTATTTAAGAAAATAATAAAGTTGCTACTTAAGTAGGTAAACATTGTATTATCTATTTTTATCGATCGTAATATGTTAAATATATGATTGATAGGAGATCTTCTCTCTTAAATATTTTATTATAAGTTGTTAAATTTATTGTATATCTAATATTTATGCGCTTACTTCTTTATTTCTTTTTTATAAAATTTGGATAAATAAGTAATTTAACGAATAAGAAAAATATAAAATAGCGATGTCAATCATTTGGGACAAATGAAAATGTTCGTAAAGTTTAAAGGAGATAAATAATCAGTATTCAACTTTAGAAGTTATTTCAAGAAGGTACGAGAAAAAGCCCTTAATTAAATTAAATAAAAATAAAAATTTATAGAGTTTTCATATTTTTCGAAAGTCCATTTTGTGATCTACTGTCTATTCAATAAGTATTTGTTGTTCACACGCAAATTATCTCTACATAACAAATGAAAGTTTGTCAAAAAATTATATTGATTAATAGATAAAATTTTGGAACAAGAAGGTCGAGTTTGTCACTGTTGGGAAAAAAATGCAGTACTCCTATCAAAATGGTAAATGCTATAAAAAAACTCATTACATATTTAATCTAAACTTTATTTTTTATAAAACAACATCAATTTTTAAATTAGTTACAATTGAATATTATGTCAGCAACCCACAATTTTCATAAAGAATTATACTTAAATATTAATATTAAATATATATATAGCTTAAATTTTGATTGTTTTATATCGCAAAAGTTACAAGTAAAATAACAAATATTACTATCTATTTTTTTAAAAAAAGGAGTAAAAGTTCATTATATGTCTTATACTTTTTCAACAAACGTTGAATCAATATTTAATATTTATTTCAATAAAATTGTAACAATAGGTTATCTCTGATCAACTTAATTTTTTTATGATTTTGTAGATACAAATAAAATTTTAGAGTAGATTTGCAACAAATTTATGTTTTTTCATACACATCCTATCAAAATGTTTAGAGAAAATATCATAGATTAAAATGATCAGAGCGTAATGAATGAGATAAAGATGCTAGATATTAACTTTGTACACAGTTATATTTTATTCAATTTCCGTTTGATATATAAACGATCTAACATATATAAAATATTGCGATAATATGATGATCACACCAACTAGGGAATGAGTGTCGTATCACTATCATCTTAATTAGCTGATCTTGGTGTTGTCCAAGTCATACACTAGATTGTAGGGTTGAATTTCAATAAATTTTTTTCACATAATTAAAGACTTAAACTCACAATCTCTTAAACTATCACTTCACCAAATTTCCTTTCTTCAATTTGATAGACTTTTAAAATAGTCTATAAAGTAATGTGTAATATATTGACTAAGACTTTGTTTGATATTTTCTAGTGGTTTGAATATTTTATAGTGGATAACGATTAGCGATTAACTACTAGCGAGTTAACTATTAAATTTAATAAAAATATTTGACAAATATAACGTTTGAATCGGTCGCTAAATATGAAATGATATAAATTTTATAAATAATTATTTAAATTATATGTATCCTAAGTTAAATAACTTATTTTTTAACTATTAATAAATAATAATAAAATAAATAATAACCAATTAATTTATAAATCAATAAAATAATAATATTAAATAATGTGGTCACTTAATATAAAAAGAACAAATGTGTTAATACAAATAACAAATAATAATGAAATATTTTGACGGTACATTTAGAAATAAATTTCAACTAGTTAGTGGCCTTCCTAAATATTAGTTTTTCAAACATCTCAAAATGCTAACTTTTAATTATTTATTATTATTATTATTATTATTATTATTATTATTATTATTATTATTATTATTATTATTATTATTATTATTATTATTATTATTATTATTAAGTATACTTATCAAATATCTTAAATAGCGTTAGGGCTGAGCAAGACCCAGACCGACCCGGTTATCCCGGTCTGATTCGATCCGACCCGGATTTTCGGAAATATGTCCGGTCCGAAACATAACCGGGTCGGGATCAGGTCCGGGTTTAAGAGACCCGGATTTATTTCCGATATGGTTCTCTTATATTATAATATATAAATATATTATAAAATATATATGTATGTAATATTTATATATTATATTATATTTTTTTAAAAAATATTCAACATATAAACTAATTTTATTACTAATGCATAATAAAAAAAAGAGTTTATAGTTATTAATAATTAATATTAATAAATATTATAATTTTTAAATTTATTTTTATATAATAAATAAAATAAATCGGGTCAACCCGGTCATTTCTTGAGACTCGGGCAAAACTGAGTCGGGACCGACTCGACACTCGATTTTGCTCAGCCCTAAATAGCGTATTGACTAATATATGCTAATATAGACGTTATTTTTAAGGTGTGTCAAATAGTGACTAATGATATCTTATTTGAGTTGTTTGATAAATACAAATATTGTTAACGATTGATACCTAATAATTTGAAATGTTTGAAAAACTAATATCTATAATTAATTATTATTATATTAGATTTTATTTTCAAATATACTTTGAAAGTCCTTCATTATTAATTATTATGTATACTATATCACTAAATTATCATTTATTATGCTTTTATTAATTTATAAATTCGTTTATTTTAAAGAAAAAACCCACTAAAAAATGTTAATATTGTAAATATAATATTAAATGTATATTTCATTATCATCTTTATAATATTAAAATAGTTATAAAAAAGGAGTTACTTAAATTTAAGATGGAAGAAATAAATGTTCTGCCTACTTATTTTTTTAATCATAAAATATTTAGATATATGAGGGATGTAAATATAAATTTAACATTTTATAGTTGAGAAAATAGATAATATGATATTACTTAAGTAAGTAATACATTCACTAAATTTATTTAATATATGTATACATATATATAATAATTCAAATTATTTAAATATTTATTTTATATTATACTTTTGGCATGTATGAACATTTTGATAGTTAATAGCGGATAGCGATTAGCGACTAGATACTAGCAACTAGCTAGTAACGAGTTAATTATTAAATTTCATAAAAGTGTTTAACAAGTGTAGTGTTTGATCGATTGATAAATGTAAAATGACTAAAAAGATATAAATATTATTTTAAATAATTTGCATTGTTATATACATTCTAAATTAAATAATTTATTAATATTTTAACTATTTTAATATATAAATAATAATAAAAATAGTTAAATAAATGATATATAAATTAGTAAAATAAAAATAATAATAAAGTGGTCACATGGTATTAAAAAATTTATGTTCATACAAATAATAAGTAATAATAAAATATTTTGAGGGTATATTGGTAAATAAATTTTAACACTTTAGTCGTTATCGTAGATGTTGGTCTTGGAAGTATCTCAAAACGTTGTGTTTCAATCTCTTATCGTTAGTATTAAATGTACTTACCAAACACCTTAAGTAGTGTGTTGACTTGTCAACACACTATACGCTAACGTAGACGCTACTTTTATGTCGTGCCTTAATCATTTAACGTCTGCAGACTAATTCATATATTTCATTTGTCAATTTGTTTTTTATTTTTCAATGACTAACCTAAAAAATCTAATTGCTATTGATCAATGACTGCACTAATTGGATTACTACATAGTACATACCATATCAAAGAGAGCATTAAGTATAACTATATAATATGCAGTTGTGATTAGTACGGAACAAATAGAGTGCCGTTGGTGTCACTTTCCATAAGGCGTACGAATCGACAGGTTGACTGCTCCAATGTCAGGAATTCCCTCGTCGATCCCTTCGTGCGTTTTTGACCCATCAAGATAAGCCTCCAGAAGTCTGCGTTAAAACAAATGGGGCTGAACAGATGCTTTAGAAGAACACGACAACATTAATGAACGACGAGAAAAATTAAGCATGACCCGGCCACATCGAGCTCAACATGATAAGGTATCAATTCCTGGATGCTTTCTTTTTTATTTATGTTCCAGCAACTTTTTTTGAGAAGTCAGATGGCATTTTGCCATCCAGTTTTCTCACTGTGGCCTCTGCTACTACATTCCAAGATGTCATGCATGCCTCTGATCCACAGTGTTGAAAAAATGGAGAGTGACCTCTTCATTTTCTACAAGGAGGCCGCCATAGAGCCAGGAGGCTATGCTTCTTGTCTGCCACGAACTTGTTTTTTGCATGTGAAAATTTTGGTACTGGAGCATAAGCTGAAGAGTTGAGGTTGAATCATTATATTTAATTGTGTGCTTGATATTTCTTCTTACTCTTTTTTTTTTCTGTACATGCACTAAGTGGCAAAAGCAGTCCCTGTCATGCATGAATCATGGCTTCTAGACCAAATACTGTGACAACTCCATTCACGGACCAAGGGGCAAGGGAACCTAAAGAAGGCACTCAGTCTGAGCTTAAATTGACCCTGTAGTTGAGTCTCTGAAAAGTGGAAACTACAAAAGTCTAAGGGTGAAAGCATGCACAAAAAGATAGTGTCTAGTGAGGGGAAACCTTTCCATGAAAAAGGTTCTCATGTTCTTTCAAATGCCATAAGGATGCTCTCTCTCTCTCTCTCTCTCTCTCTCTCTCTCTCTCTCTCTCTCTTCCTCTATGAAAAAGGTTCTCATGTTCTTTCAAATGCCATAAGGATGCTCTCTCTCTCTCTCTCTCTCTCTCTCGCTCTCTGACTGTGCTAGTGGAGTTGCCATTGCTGAGTGTTCACATCTCACACTATGAGCACCAACCCTCTCCATCATGCCTTTGACATCCAAACCTCACTCGTTAATTTTTTGTGGTCACTTGCAGAAGGCCACCTAAGGATGCCTGACACTATGCGCGCAAGCTTTTCAGACCTTGCGCCTTTATGCCGTGAATCTTTCCATAATAAGCTCAATATGTTCTTCCTTTTCCCCCTCTTCAGCTTCTGGAATCTTGACACTGCAGCATGCATACCGACAGCTAGTAAAGGGCTCACACAGAAGAAGATAGATAACGTAGCATCTTCTGATCACATCATTATTCTTTCACATCTCTGTCCTCGACCAGTTATCTCGTATTTGATTAACATATCCCGGTGTCAGCAGCAAACAGTATTTTGTGACCTGAATTATTTGCATTCTATTCTCAAAAACAGTATCATATCCTGTTCATATATCAGCAGAGAAAAGAAAAGACAACATGCAGCAGGATCATATTTTGTTACAGAATGTTCAGATCCAATGTAACTTTATTCACGTGCCTGAGTGCGGCAATGGAGATCGATGGAGGAGGAAATGTTTGGTTGCAAAGATTGACGAGACTGTGCAAGGAAGTGGTGGAGCGACCGGGAAACAGGAGATGGAAGCCACCGGAATCGTTTGCTGTCGTGGGGGGAGATCATGGCAAAGATCTTGATATGTTCGCTGCTTAGTGTTCATTTCAATTGGATACGGATGCCAAGATATTTCTTCCCCTCTCATCTCATCCAACATGGCTTTGGACTAATTTGATTTATGTAATTTGACAATAACAAACTGTTAAAATCTTAAATTCCAACTCAACAAAAAATTCGCATATATTTTTTTTTAATTAAGAAGAATAAAATTTTTATATTTATATTCTTAAGTCTAATACATAAATAATTTTACAAAATTAATTATCAATATGAAAAATGTTAATATTTAAATTTCAAATATGTTACTAACAATTTTTAAAACTTAAACGTTAAAAAAATACTTATATTTTTAACACTTTTTAGTAATAAATGATGTCATTCCCTTGATTGTTCTATTTTTTTTAAATTAGTGTTAAATTTTAGTTTAAAGGAAAAACATATCATTTATTAAAGTATTGACTATAAATCTTTTAAAATTAGAGTTAGACAAACATTTGAGTTATTATAATGTTTTTATAATTTTTTTCCTCAATCATGTAATATTTATATTCTCGTCTGATAATGTCATTAATTTCGTAAATTTTATCTGTCTTTATAATTATCTCATCTGATATTCGTAGCACAAAAAACTCCATAAATTCGAAATTTAAATAACTTAAGTGCATCTAAATCATTCCGTATAGATTATAATTCTAAAATAGATTTCAACTTTAACACGTACTCGATCATGTCGATACTCGTTAGATTTGTTCGTTTGACTGCAAGTTAAGAATGTGGACAAAGTATTGCGTCCTTTTCAGTGCCAATTAAGCTTGAATCCACTTGGAGGAGCTACTCCCTTTCTTTTTCCATGTTAAAATATTAAGCCTTTTCCATGTTAATTGTCAAGGAGATACTCTCCTTGACATGGAGGTTTCTGTAAATAAATGTTAAGCCTCTTAAGTGGTCGCCTAAATTTCTTTTTTGACTACCACTTTATACTAAAAGAGAACATAAGTTTTTACTCTAATAACAATGATATCACATGAATAACTAAATTTGCCCACAAGCGAATCAACCTTTTTTATTTGGTAGCTGCATTATCTCAAAATATTTTCACAAAATAAATTTAAACTAAAATTATAATACTTTACACTTTTTTTTCATGGGAAAGGTACATATAGAGATGTAATCGTCGATTAAATCAAATGCTCTTCAGATGGTCTCTCTCTCTCTCTCTCATTTCATTTCATGCACATCTTAGTCTTGGTAGAGTACTTCACTCAAAAGAAGGGTGTGCTGATCTGTCCTCAATAATGCAAGTGCATGAAAGGGACAGGTCCATTTTTCTCCATTTTCTAATATTCATTTTTTATTTTACTTTAATTTTTGCAATATACATTTTTTTTATAGTCATTTTTGAATGCTAAACTCGCTTCAACGAGAGTTTGAATTTGGTACAAACTAAAAAGGAGTCCGATCATAAGGTGTAAATAAAAAAAATATTTGGCAATATGTGCCAAAAAAAAAAGAAAGAAATGACGGTAAACAAAATCGGACAAGAAAAAAATGAGAATACAATTTTCCGCTTATATCTATCCCAATAGAATAATCCATATCTTTTACATGGTTAGTCGAGCAAAACAAATTACAAATTTGTGAAGTAAAACAATTAGTAAATAATGGTTTTCAAGTAATCCCAAAGTATGTACAACAGGTTTTAACTAATCTAATTCGAGATCGAAGTGTTAGAGAGAAGTCTATTGCTTTTAAAATTTAAATCTCATCATTAAAGTCAGATAAAATGATAAGGGTATAAGGAAGAGCTATCAAGAGGAGAGGCGTAGAGATCAGGTGCATATAACGTAGGGGGACCCAATTAGGTGGGCATTAGAGTTTTTGGAGTCTAAAGGGCTTTGAATGGGATGTATCATTTATCAAGTATGTGGGTGGAGGAAGAAGGGATCCAATTCATCTCCCCATCAACACCAAAAAGAACTCCATCTATAAGAATGTGATCATGTCACCATCTCAGCTTTTTGGAGCTAGCTCCAAAAGGCACCAAAAAGGATTTACGGGTCGAATTTATTGCCCTCCACCATCTCGAATGATTTTGCCTCTACCGTCCAATGGATCCACTAGTAAAGATTTATTGCTCTTAATCAAGGCATTGTATTTAAAATTACAAGTTGTTTTGTGTTATGAGAAAATAAAATAGGTTGATATTTTATTGTTAATATTATAAGATAATAATATTATAAGATTTATTTCTTTTTCCTTTTACTTACACTTTGTAAGCATTAATCGTCTAGCATTTTTTTAGATGGGAATTCATTGTCAAAAATTATGATCCACATTTTATAAATATTAGTCTGAGAGATGGCATCAACACTGCGACCTCGCCGCCTTGGATTTGATTACTCATCAACAAGGAATCTCAAGTTTTACATAAAGTAAATATAAATTGAATCGTGATAATAAAAAAACTTTAAAGATCTAAATAAAAGATACTATAAATCACATTCCAAAGATACAATGTTCTAATATGAATTTTCCGGATAAAATGGGTACACTGTAGTAATATAAATTTTTTATTTTTTTTATAATTTTTTTTAACACTGTAGTAATATATAAAAAATAACCTTTTTAGCTGTAATGTAAATCTATTTTACGGCTAAAATATTTCACTTATTTTTAATTAGCATCCTCAAAGTGGGTGTACCTTAGTGTTAAAAATTGTATAGTTTACATAGTATCTGTGCGTTTGGCGTATGAATTGTTTTTATAGTTACTATTGAAACTCTAACATCATATGTGATAATAATAATCTCTAACACACATATAAAGTTGTGATTCCGATAATGTACGATTGTTAATACCTTAATTACATGTCATGCTACTAGTAGTTTTTCAGTTCGTATTGTTAAACAATATATATTGTTTAAAACCATATAAAAAATAAATTAAAAATAATGAGAGTCGATGGAATGCCGCATATCTCTAATTTGATTTCTTCGTATATAAAAAAATTAGATATAGTCTTATAGCTAAATATACAATCCGAATAATATTAAATTAATCGAATTTAATAATAAAATAAAATTTTAAATTATGATCTGCTCAATAATATCACATGAATTGAACACTAGGATATAATGTATATCATATTATTCGATTTAAAATATGTGATTAAAAATAAATAATTATTTAATATTTGTATTTTTATTTATTTTTTTAGATACGGTGAATCCTACTTAATTCGGATATTTCTCCATTAAATTCTACAGCATTTCTATTGGAAACAATACATACTATCAATTATGACAGGCTGGCTATATATTTCTTTCACTTCTCTCGAATCAATTTATTATTTTCTTATAAACAGAGGTCAAATAAATGGAAAAAAAATAAAAGAACATTATTATTATTATTTCTCATTTAGCGAGCGCGACATGTGCGGACGTGCAGGATCCACACGTGGCACGAGCGGGAACCGTCCATGCGACACATGTATGTGAAAGCTCGACACTGATATATATGTACAAGTCAAAAGGTTGGACGATACGACGTGGCTTCTCGATTAATTTGTCTTGTTATGGTGCACATAAATTTTGTCGATGCCTCAGATCTAATTCTAAGAACACAATAATATAGATCATGACGGACACACCAATCGATAGCAAAAGTGTGTAAATGTCTAACTTCTATCTGTGTCGACATGACATGATTAGGTCGACCGCGACTCATCCTTCATGAAAAAATAATGACATATCATCATTATTTTTCTTCTTGTTTTTGTTTCACTCGAAGGAAAAGTAGGTGTGAGAGA
The DNA here is from genome assembly GCA_001647135.1 of Pontederia paniculata. Lineage (NCBI taxonomy): Eukaryota > Viridiplantae > Streptophyta > Magnoliopsida > Commelinales > Pontederiaceae > Pontederia > Pontederia paniculata. Next base: position 29,774 of record LTAE01002297.1, on the reverse strand, counting down.
ATAGTAAATTAAACTCGATTATTCGAATAATTAACGGATTATTGTCCTAATTATCGAAAATTATTCTACTTTAAATATCATCAAATTAACACTATACAAATCGTCATTGTATAGTGAGCTAATAATGCTACCAATCTTTATTGTTCTACATTAATAATGCTAAAGAAAGGATCGTGGATATATTTCTATATATATATATATCACACACAATGAAAAATGAAAGACGATTCTTTTTTTTTTTTGTTGTTGAAAAGGATGCACATACATTTGATTTGATTACCCTATTCTTTTGTTTGTTCGAAATGATTTGCATATTTGTCTCTTTTATATGTGGACTTGATGCATTGAACTTAAAGTCATTTTATGTATTTAATACTCAAAATATAAAAGAGGAAACATTCGTGAGAGCGAAGGAGGACATATCCAAATTAATATCCCCTTTAGACCCGCCCACAATACTTATCTCGTGGATATAAATTATAGCACATATATACGAGTAATTTTTTAAAAAATAAATATATATAAAAGTTATGCACTCGTAAGATTAATAAGATTATTAGGTTGATAAACTAAAACTTCAATATGATATTGGTATCACAAAGACTAAGCTAATATTGGCGAAGTTGCGAATATGTACAATTTAACATTTTATGTTTGTAGATTAAATTATCAACGAGTTCAAATTTTAACATAAAATAAAACAATTTATCAATGTCATTATTAAAAGTCTTAACATAATGATGAGCTTGTATTTGTCTGTTGTTAACTTTTAAAAGCATTACACATGCATTCATTTTAATAGTAAAAGAATTTTTAATGTTCTAAGATATTCAGTAATCATGGTTAAGGATTTAACACTGATCCTCTAATTAGTTTTTGCTAATTGATGTTTTGGGCCTACTTACCTGATAAATAAATCTAAGATACTTTCACTAAAAGGAGCATCCTCCCTTGAGATAAACAAAAGAAAAGTTAACTAACAAAGCTTCAATTTCACACCAACAATGCACACGAACTGAGCTTTGAGTCAAAGACGAGTGATTATCATTCGCACAGTGATTATCATCTATAGCCATTGGACAATAAGAAAATTATGATGGCCAACTAAAATTACTTATAGAAATGCTTCATAAAAATTCTTTTAACACTCACATGTTTTTTAAATAAAAAATAGATGAAATTAGTAAGTGTGCCACTAAGAGGGATTAATTTTTTTAGCATAATTGATTGAGAGGATGTAGCAAGACTCAAATTTTATAATTTGCATCCGTATATATTCATGTTTATATTTAGCATATCTATAGAAAGAGATACACTTCATGATTTTGTTTCTACTTAAGACTAGAAATAATGTAGTTGAACTTGAAAACTTACTTTTGGATTCATTTATTTTAAGATTACGGTTTCAGAAGTGAGCATAATTTGCATTATGGTCAAGATTATATATATATANATATATATATATATATATATGATTTAATGATAATGTACTCGAATAGATTATGCATTTTGTGTAATAAATCATTGGATATGATATATATATATATATATAACTTTTTTGTTAAATTAATTTTATTATAAAATATTTTCAATACCACCCCATTTACTTCTCACATATAGTTAAGCTATGTATATAAAAACATATAAAATATAAAATATAGAATGCCTTCAATAATTAGAGTAGTCGAAAGAGGAAAAATGAATAATTTAACAGATATAAAATCTTTTGATCACTAAAATACAAATACCAAAAGTGACGATCAAATTTCATAGTTAAATGACTAACAAAACTAACGTGCATATGAACCATCACATTTGACATAAAATATTTAACTAAATGTATCTCTCAACATGTGCATTAAACCCAATTTCATAATGAGCAACACAATCTTAAAATATTTAAGTTACATTATTTCATAATAAAAAAGAGAAATTAATTTATAGAGTTTTTGTGCACAAATTAATTATTTAACTCAGAATCAGGCATCTTTCTTCCTTCAAACTTGTATACAATTTTATTATTAAACATGATTTTACTTTTTTTTTACAAACATGATTTTTCTTATTAACACATACACATAAAATAAAAGAAAAAAATGTTTCCTTCCCAGCAAATTAACTCATGATTCTACTAATAATTTGAGATAGTTAAATTGGACCAATAGAAACCCCCGAAATGCGAAACCACCAGACATACCGTGACACGTGGCGGGCTCCGACAGCAAACTTTGTGGGCCCCGTGCCTTTTGCCACCTTTCGGCACTCTGACATATGTTAATTAAACGGTGCCAATTTGGCCTCTACTACGTTTTGGGAGCTCTTCTTCTTCTTCTTGAGGTTGTTAAAAACTTGTTATTATTATATTTTTGCAGATAGCTCCCTGAAAGGTTTTTATATTCCCACGCGCGTCCCCGACTTTTATAATACTTTCAACTCTGTGTACCGGTCCTTGGCCGCGGCCGGGGATGCCGACGCCGGTTACCAACGCGCGCCAGTGCCTCGCGGCGGAGGCCGAGGCCGCGCTCGACGAAGCCGTGGCCGTCGCTCGCCGCCGCGGGCACGCCCAAACCACCTCCCTCCACGTCGTCTACGCCCTGCTCCACCCCTCCGGCGGAGGCGGCACCGCTGCCTCCTCGACGGCTTCCTCATCCTCGTCCTCGTCCTCGCCTTCCCTCCTGCGCGACGCGCTCTCCCGCGCTCGGAGCGCGGCCTTCTCGCCCAGGCTCCAGTTCAAGGCCCTCGAGCTGTGCTTCGGCGTCGCGCTCGACCGGCTGCCCTCGTCGACGTCGTCGCATCACCAGCAGGGGGCTGCTGCTGAAGATCCACCGGTGTCGAATTCGCTTATGGCAGCCATCAAGAGGTCTCAGGCGAACCAGAAGCGGAATCCGGACACGTTCCACCTCTATCAGCAGCAGAGCTGCGGTGCGTCGTCGTCGACGTCCTCCGGCGTGAAGGTGGAACTCCAGCAGTTGGTGCTCGCGATCTTGGATGACCCGGTTGTGAGTCGGGTGTTCAGCGACGCAGGGTTCCGGAGCAGCGACATCAAGCTCGCCGTCCTCCGCCCGCCGCCGCCCATCCTCCGCTTCCCAGGCGCCGCGAGGTGCCCGCCGCTCTTCCTCTGCAACTTCTCCTCCGGCGACGGGTTCGACGCCGCTTTCAGCCCTCGGGGATTCCCTTTCCCTTTCGCTTCACCCGGCGGTGGCCAGCCCTCCTCCGACGGCGGGGAGAGTAACTGCCGGAGGATTGGGGAAATCCTCGTGAGAAGAAGCGGCGGGCGGAATCCGATGCTGGTCGGGGTGGGCGCCGGGGAAGCAGCTCTAGACTTCGCCCAGGTCGTCGAGAAGCACAACTGGACGGTTTTGCCGTCGGAGCTGCGCGGAGTTAAGCTCGTCAGCATTGAAAAAAAGGTGTCCGAGCTCAGAAATCGCGGCCCCGACCGGTCGGCGGTGCGCGCTTTGTTGGAGGAGATTTCGGGGGATTTGGGTCACGCTCCAAGAACGGTCCTGAACATTGGGGACTTGAAGGAGATGGTTGGAGGGGAAGACGAAGGCGGCAACGAGCAAGATAGCTTCTTGGTATCGGAGATTACGCGACTGTTGGAAGTTCACCAAGGGAGGATGTGGGTTATGGGATGCTCTGCCAACTATGAGACTTACATGAAGTTCTTGTCCAGGTACCCATTGCTGGATAAAGACTGGGACTTGCAGCTGCTCCCCATTACCTCTGTCAGAGGTGAAATGAGTGGATCAGTCCCCAAACCTCCCAGGTGAGTTGATAACTTGCTTACTGGCTTCTGTTATTGTAGCTCCTCATTTGTCTATTACTGTTAGTTCAGTCTAGTTTCTGCTTGGGGAAAGAAACAGAAGTTGGTAGTTTCTAAGGCTCTGATTTCTGTATGTTTTCTTACTCAAATTCCTAGCTCATTTTAGAAGTTCATGCTGATAATGAGTAACTCTGAATGATGCAGTGGTCTGTCAGTTGTATATATGTGTCCAAAGGAGGACATTCTTGTTCATCTACAATTTGATTTGGCAAAGTTACATAGATTGAATAACGAAGATAATTTGACTTCAATCTATTACTTCACTTCTATGTTGATGAAATTGGGTTACTTATTTTCTCTTGTGAAGTAAGGCACTCTGGAAAAATCTTTTAATACTTGCTTCCTTAAATAAAAAAAACAGCATTGCTCGTTAAGTTTGATTTCAGATATTATTATGGTTGAGAAAAGAAGCAGGAGTTGGAGCTTATATATGTTTGAGTCTATTAGTTAGAAGAAAACATAATGATCTTTGCTTTAACCAGACTATTCAAAATGTTGTTCAACTTCTTTTCATATATCGGCATCAGGTATAATAACTACTTAAGATAATTACAGAAGCATCATTTACAAATCTTTTCTCCTATCCAAAGTTATTTGTATTTGGCCTGTTGGAGTTTGCCTTTCCGTCACTTTCCGTCAGGTATCTGGGCAGCTCTAGTTTGTGGAAATTGAAAAGGAACTTGAATTTTAACTAATGATAAAGGATTTTCAAGTTTCACATACCGTGGAAAAGGTTTTAAAGTTCTGTCTATAGAATAGGAGTAATTTACTTCTCATGTATCAAAAGGTTAAATGACTAATTAAGAAAATAACAGAATCATCATTTATACATCTTTTCTCCTATCCAAATTTTTTGTGTTTGGCCTGTTGGAATTTGCCTTTCCATCAGGTCTCTGACAGCATTATTTTTTGGATTAAAAAGGAACTTGAATTTTAATTAAGGAAAAAGGATTTCAAATTTCACATTACCATGAAAAGGTTTTAAAGTTCTGCTAATAGGATTAATTTTTGTCCCTCCCTTGATCGGTCAATTTATTATCCTGTCATGTTAATTCATGATGACTTTCTATAAATGCTTATCATGGTGGGGAGACCATCAGCCATCCTCGCAACTTGAGATGATCAAATACTCATCAGAAGATTCTTTGCAATTCAGATGCTGGAGGTCCAGAAGCAATAAGATTTATGAGCTTTATGTTTTAGAAGCATATTGTTTGCCAAGATTTTTTCTGATAATGCATGATTTGAATAAGGTGCACTTGTTTTTTTTCTTTAAACAATAAAACAAAAATGTTTTTTCTTGTAAACTATTTTTTAGAGTTGAAGGATATAAAACACTATCCAAATAAACTTGTTCATGTTTCATTCCCCATTTACTTTTCAGTTCTCTATTTTCTTCCAATATGATATTCTATGAATCTTTTTATTTAACCCTGAAACCTAGCTTGGTTGGTAATACTTTGCTTGCAGCTTGATGGAGTCATTTGTCCCATTTGGTGGTTTCTTTCCTACAGCACATGAACCAAAAAGTCCATCAAACATTACATATCCATCTGGACTCCGATGTGAGCATTGCAGTAACAAATATGAACAGGAAGTAGCTGCTCTACTCAAGGAACATTCAACTTCAGTAGAAGATAAACAGAGTACAAACTTGCCCTTTTGGTTGCAGAAGACCAATATGATGAGCATGAACAATGACCTTGATGTGAAAAAGGTGTGTCTTCTAGTGATGTCGTCCATGTGTTTACCTTCTTATTTGAGTTTCCAAAAGATCTCAGCATTAGGTTCATACTTTAATAAGACTGCCTTATAGTTTCCATTTTCACCTATTGTGGGTAAAAAAATGTACAATTTTCTTCAGTGCAGGCTAAAGATGATAAGTCAGTACTGAATTCTAAAATTATGGACCTGCAAAAGAAATGGAATGAGTATTGCCATTGCCTCCATCATAGTTGTCAGATAATCAGTAAAGATCAATCTCAGGCCATACCACGTTTTCTTGATCCTCCAAGTATTTCTGACAAGGAACGAATCTGTGATCAGAGCAGTGAAAAGCCTGGTGAAATGCAAAATGAAAAAGAATCTGCAACAAATGTCCCTTTGTCAGTGGATTTGCAGAAGAAAGATGCAGCTGGCCAGTTAATTTCATTGACTTCAAATTTGGAACAGCCAAAGGAAAATTTGGCAACAGAACTTCAAGTCCAAATTCCAAGCGTTGAACAGCTTCAGGGTGAAGGCTTCTATTCTAATCAAGGTGGCCATCATGATGGGAGGGTTTCACCTTCATCTGTAACATCAGTGCTGACGGATTTGGTTCTTGCAAGCCCTTGCAAAGGAGAAAAGGTAGTAGCTCCTTCAGAAAATGATAGTTTTGCAGACATGTCTAGGGGCTTCCCATCAAAGAAGATCGGCACGTTCAGAGGAAGTGCCCCCATTGATTCTTCTTACACTTCTTCCTCTGGCTGCGCACGGTCAACGGTGACCCAGTCTGTTTCCAATGTTCCAAATGTTCATGCTTCCACAAGAGACCAATTCCTCTCCATGTCATTTACTACTTGTCAAAAGTTTGATATCAGTAATTACAAATCATTTTATACAAGTCTCATTGATAAGGTTGGCCGACAGGAAGAAGCAATCAGTTCTGTTGTTCAAGCTATAGCCCATCAGAGAATGGGTGAAAGGCATGGTGGTGCAAGCCTAAAAGGTGGCTTGTGGCTTGGCTTTCATGGTTTGGATAGGATTGCAAAGAAGAAAACAGCATTAGCTCTTGCAGAATTGTTGTGTGGGTCCAAAGAGAACTTCACTTATGTTGATTTAAGTTACCAGGATGGTATTGCTCATCATATTACTATATGTGATCAACAAGATACCAGTGTGCATGATGTAACTTTCAGAGGAAAGACAAATGTGGATTACATTGCTGAGAACTTGCGGAAGAAACCAAAGTCTGTTGTCTTCCTTGAAAATATAGACAAAGCCGACTTTCTAGTCCAGAACAGCTTATCACATGCAATCAAAAATGGGAAATTTCCTAATTCACATGGAAGGGAATTCAGCACAAGTGATGCAACTTTTATCGTGACTACAGCAACAGGTAAAGGCAAAACCCAGCCTCCTAGAGATTGCATGAACTTTTGTGAGGAAACTATATTGGCAGCCCAGTGTTCTCAGATGGTGATCTCTGTAAAACAATTTCCAGAGGCTATCAGCAGCAACCCAAATAGTAATGTTTCAGGTAGTTCAAGACAGATGTCTAGGAATAAGCAAGTATCACTATGCTCAGGTATCATTTCTAAGAGGAAGCTGGATACTTCTGATAACTGCACAAACCAATGCGAGTCCATGAGGTATACGAAACGCTTACATAAATCAACAACAGCATGGATAGACTTGAACGTGCCAGTAGAACAGTATGAGGCAAATGATGAAGATGCTAACCAAACTAACTTGGCCTCTGATGATTCTGATGCATGGATGGGAGAGTTCCTTGACTTGCTTAATGCTCGGGTGGAATTTAAGCCTTTTGACTTTGATGCTTTTGCTGATGACATTATGAAAGACTTAAGCAAGAGGTTCTCGAGTGCCGTTGGCTCAGAGTGTTCATTGGAGATTGACCCGAGCGCCATGGTGCAGATTCTTGCAGCTGCGTGGTCTGCAGAAGATAGAGAAGCGCTGAGTAGATGGCTTGACCAGGTTCTTGGCAGGAGTTTCTTTGATCTGAGTCGTAGATATAGCTTGTCAGCTCACAATGTCGTTAGATTGTTTGCTTCAGAGGAAGCATATACCGAGAAGCATGCGCCCGGTATCGTTCTTCCTTCGACAATAATTTTAGATTGACAGTTTATAGATCAATGTAATTATTTGTAGAATTTAGCATGTGCCATTGCTAAAATAAGTGTTGATCATGTCAACATCATTGTTTCTTCTTGGCCTTTGTTCTCATTACTTTGTATCCTGTAAAATGATTTCATTGCAAGAGAAGTTTTTTATAATTCAAATTGAAGACTGCAGTCCGTAGCGAGTACTAGTAGTGCTTGAAAAAGCAAGTTCTTTACTTTGGCACGGCACCATGCTTCGTTAGATTTCATATACAGAATTTACAATTTGTTCTTCTGAGATCTTATAATTTGATGTTCCAGATGTTATTTTTTCAGTCTTTCACAAAAGATTATTTTTTTTCCTTGGCCACTTTTGTTTTTTTATTTTTTTGAAAGCCTTGTACCAATTTTAACGTCTATTGGAAGAGAGCATTTTTCTGAACCTTTTCTTCTTAGTGATTCGCAATACATGATTTAATTTTTGACTTCTCAAATCTCACTTCTATGATATTTGGGAAATATTTTAAATTGATGATTTTATCTAAGTTAGAAATATAAAAAAAAATGGAAACACTCTTAAATGAGCAACAATATAAATAAATAAATATAAATTGTTAATATGAGTTAAAATTTTAATGTGCATCTTATGTGATTCAACCTTTATTTTGCTGCTCATAAAAGTGGGCTCATTGTATTAAAAAAATATCATTAGACTGATTAATAAAATGACATTTTTATTTTAATTAAAAAATTATACCTAAAATAAATCCTTTCAAAGTCGCATATAAATATGTTCTAGGATAACATTGATATATTTTTTAATACAAAATTTAATTTTTTTTCCATCTATAAATAAAGAGTTTTTTTTTAATTTAGTTTTTTTTTCACCTCTTTTCTTATCTTAAATTAAATCTATTCCTTTCCGGTAGTTCGCATAGTACCAAACTCTTCGGTCTCCTCTTCTTCTCCTTCAGTCTCGCTCCAGTCGCTCGGATCTGGTGAAACATCGCGAGCTCCCCCTCGCGCGCGCACTCAATTGCTTCGTGCAGCATCGCCATGGACATGGTGGCGATCTCCTCGGCGCCGCGCACCGTCGAAGAGGTCTTCAAGGACTACAACGCCCGCCGCGCCGGCATCGTCCGTGCCCTCACCACCGGTTTGAGTTCTCCACCTTCTCTCCTCGCAAGGCGTGTAAGAGCTTCGATTTGCTTTTTCTTTTTTTGTCTGCTGACCTCGTCGATGTCTTGTTTGTTTCGTTTGTAGATGTCAACGAGTTCTACAGATTCTGTGATCCAGGTGAGTTGGTTTGCCTCCGTTCCTCGTAGAAGATTCGGATCTCCTTTGTCGGGGATTCGATTCATTACTAAAAGTTTCCTCTTTTTTGTTCGGGGCGAGCAGAGAAGGAGAACTTGTGTCTCTACGGGCACGCCAACGGATCGTGGGAGGTGAGCCTGCCAGTGGAGGAGGTGCCGCCGGAGATTCCGGAGCCGGCCCTGGGGATCAATTTCGCGAGGGATGGGATGGAACGGAAGGATTGGCTTTCGCTCGTTGCCGTGCATAGCGACTCGTGGCTGCTCTCCGTGGCGTTCTTCTTGGCGGCGCGGTTCAACGGGAATGATAGGTAAATGTGGCCAGTTTGCTCTTTAGGGTTCTAGGATTTATGCTTGGAAATTAAAGTTTGGTAGTATCTCTTAAAAGTAGAGTCTTGAGAATATTACGAGTTTATTATATTTGAGGATTTATGCTTGGAATCTAAAGTTTGGCAGTATCTTATGAAAATAGAGTTGTGAGAATGTTATTCATTTGTTATGTTTGAGCTTTGTGTTATTGATAAATGTTATCTGAGGAAGAAGAAACGATTGTGCTCTTTCAGTTATTCTAGGATAAATGTTCTGTTTAACCATTTAAAGATGCACGAAAACAGTGTCAAGTTTAATCATAAAGCAGGTTTCTTTTACTGAAAAATATTTGATTGCTTATAGGGATCGGTGAAATTGTCGATGAATCTGATGCTTTAATCCTGAAATACATTGTCAAGTTTAGTCGTAATGCAGCCTCTTTATTTCAAACATTGAACGTCTGAGTTGCTTTGCCATGCTCTTCCTTCAGCTTGGTTCACCTAATAGAAAGTTTGGGATTAATTTGGGACTGCTGAAACTGACTTAAGAGATTGGTTCTTTAAGGTTTTCTGACTTTTGTTATGAGACATTTGCCAAATTTACATTCACAAGGATTTCTCTACTGGTACTTCGACTTTAAACCTGTAGTGTTCTTTCATATTAATATAGACAGCATGCCAATTCTGGTTGTTGAGTTGGTAGAGGAAATTTTATGTTTATATCTTCCTTTCTCTTTAAACTATATAGTGTAAACTTTTGGTAGCCAGAAATCCAAGAAGATCTGATCAATTCATTTTGGAGATTGAAATGTGAAAGTTTACCTACCCTCACAAAATGCACTTTTTGGAAGTATGATATGTGATCTTTCTTTTTTCTTGGGTCAATGATATTTTGCTCTTTTCCTATAGGATGCGAACCACTCAGTGCTTGAAGTTGTAAATCAATTGCTTGCTAGGTTACTTTATGTTCAAGATATTTTTCGGGTTATTTTCTGTTAAAGAGATTCGTCTTGGTGGTACTCTGATGTTCAACTTTTTGATTGATCCACTTTAACAATTTCGTAAAAGATTTTACAGTGGAAAGTGTATGTTCTCTCTCTATGATGGAATATTATTCTTTGTTAATTGTACAACTTTTGCAACTGTCCTCATGACACATTATTGCAAGGGGGTAACTGACTGATTATAGAAGTATGGTATGTCCTACAATCGACGAAAAAAATCTACTTTTCTGGTTGCTCTTAAGAAACCAAGAATACATTTCACAGTTGATAATATGGTCTTTTGGACCATAGCATCCTAAAATGGTTGTCTTTTCCTGTTTTCCAAGATTTCACTTATTTGCAATCGAATGGTTGATCTCAGTGGCTGGCATCAGTCCCTTTGAGAGCCCACGTGGCAACATGATAGTTCCCCTATTGCCTTAGTAACTTTGAGAGCCCACGTGGCAACATCACTTATTTAGAATATGAACTCTGTATAAGGATATTTTTTTCTTAGAAACTTTGATGGTACAGCGACTTTTAATTATGTTATGTTGTTTAATAAGTGAAACTCTTTTTTGGTTGGTAATGGATAGATGATATGAGCATCTGATAGGTTAGGCCCATTTACATGTCAATCGCTCTTAGTTTTTCTTTCTAGATTTCATTAAACATTCTCTTTGGTTAATAACATATGAAAAGCAGAGTCCTGTACCAGAATTAAGGCTTCATCTATGTTACTAAGGAGATTGTTTATTTCTTTCTGGCTCTTTATATATTTTTTTTCTGAATAATAGTTTGCAAAGATTTAGAATTTTAGTTCCCCAGACATGTGTAAGAAATGCTAAATTCATTTTGCCTTTTTTTGTGTCTTGGGATTACTGCTGTCCTTGCACTTATGCTGCCTGCAATGAAGTAATGTTTTACTTGGACCTTTCAATCTTTCATAGTCATGTAAACAGTGTTAACATAAAATGGCCCTTGCCGTGTTTGAGTTAAGATGGCAGTTGCGCAATGCACCTGGATCAAGGAATCTGAAAACTTGAGGAGAGCAAAATATGGTGATATTTTGATTATGGAATTTCTCTGCGATCAAAGTATTGGTTGTAGCGCTGCTTATTATCAATCTTTTGTCTCCCTTTCTTATTTGCTTGCTACAGCTGTGAGATTTTTCTATTAGTTCAAGTCGACGAACATGTCTTTGTAAGCTATTAGTTACTGCAAATGATTTTGTTGGTTTCATTTTAGTATGCAAGTTGAAACCAGGTATGAACATTGTCACACTATTTATTTCCAAATACCAGTATCATAGCAATGTCCAATAAGACTAGCATTAGCAGAGGACTATATTTGTTGATTTTAGATCAGAATTCATAAAATTGCAAGTATGAGAATCAACTGCACTTAGTGAGATATATATGCATTATTAAATATCAAAGAAACTACTATGAATCCTACCAAAAAAAGAAATTATGAAAAAGATGTCCATGTTCCAGTATGATATCTTATCATTTAGAAATAATTTATTATTTGTCATGAAGAAAGGTAGTCGATTTCTTAATTGCCTGGTTGTTCACTCTTTTGTTGATTAAACATGAGTCCTCCACCTTGGGACAGTAGGCGTTATTAATTTCCAGTAGTAATTCCTAGTTGTTATTGTTTCCTCAGTCACAGGTTCTTCAGACAATTAATATGTACTATCCTTTAAAAAAACTGTTTTTGTACTGTTCAGAAGCAGGGTTAGTTTTATCACCAACTTAACAGTCTTAATAAATTGTTGTCCATCTTCTCAAAAAGAAAATGTTGTCTTTCGAAGTTTGATTCTATTAGAAATTCTATGTTGGTTGCAACTGATCAACCTGATTGTGATTTTCTGAAAGCTCAGTCAGAATTTTTTTTCTGAACTACTATATCTTGGAAGTCTTGAGAGAATTCCATCTCGTCGGAACTCTTTTCAATGGGTCATATAGAAATTTGATATTAAAACAAACCTTTCTGCTGGAAATATGACTTGGAATATTGTTTCATGTCTGGAGTTGTAAGAATAAGTATTGTCCTTATCTCATCTGTGGGTAGAAGGTAGCATCTTTAACTGATATGTGTATACACATAATTTGCTAGTAATCTTATCATGTGGATATGGATGTATCACTGAAAGAATTCATCTTGCTGTCAGGAAACGTTTGTTCAGCTTGATCAATGACCTGCCAACTGTCTATGAAGTCCTCAGTGACAAGAAGGCATCAAAGGACAAGCCTGCTGGTGTTGATAATGGGAGTAAATCAAGGCAATCCACCAAGGTGGGGGATCAATTCCATAACATCCGTAACTATCTCATTTTTTTTTTGCCTTGACATGTTGCTACTTCTTTTCTTGCTTTTTCAGAGATCAAGCGATGGCCAACCCAAAGCTAATTTGAAGCCAGACACTGAGGGTTATGATGAAGAAGATGATGAACATAGTGAAACACTCTGTGGAATGTGCGGTGGCAAATATAATTCCAATGAGTTTTGGATTGGATGCGATGTTTGTGAAAGGTGGTTCCATGGAAAATGCGTGAAGATAACCCCTGCAAAAGCTGAAAGCATAAAGCAATACAAGTGCCCTAGTTGCAGTTCCAGGAAGGGAAGATAATGACTCATCTCATGCTCCATAAATGCTGACTTGTAAGCTGTTAAGGTTTATGATCTTTCGACAGTAAAAACAGGGTGATTTGGTATTTATGCTGTAGTTTAGCTGCATAACTACTTCCACAGTTGTCATCTAGCCTTCACAGGTTTATGTAAATTCATATTAGGAGGGTCAATATATGAACCTTTGAGAACTTGCTATCTTTGTTTTCTAGGGTAGATTGGAAAACTAAAAACATGTGGTATTCCTCCATGATCAGGGATTCGAGTTAATGTTACCATGTTAGTTTTTGCATTGTGAGTTTGTCGTCGTAGTCTTTAATTTGTGTGCAGGTGGTTCACGTCTGCTTGGCGCCAGTCAATGTCATCCAACATGTGCATGCAACAAATAAGTTTGGTTGCAATGCCCTCTCATCTGATGCGATGCTAAAGCTGTGGTCATCTTGTTCCTCAGGGAACAGCCATGTCCTATTGATTTAGAATCACTCTGGTGCGTGCATTTCTAACACGTGCAAGAGAACCTGAGGAGAACCACGTTGTCAAATTGTGAGTTCAGAAGAGTTGTTAACTCAAGCATTTTAGCCGGATTTGTGCTTCCTTCTGTTGGATGGGGTCAACTTGATGCTCTCTGTGTGTTAATATCTAAATATTTTAATTTTGAAAAGCATATTTCAATTTTGTGGTAGATTGATGCAACAGTGTCATGGAATTTAGGATTACTGAAGTCGGTATATGTTTTCCTTTTTTTTAATTATAGTTTAATAAAGTATAATTCTAGGAACCAAACAAAATTGTTAGGAAGAAAATAAAATCCTATTTACTCATTTGAGTTAAATTCTCATTGTAAAGTAATTAAATCAATTTTGTCGACCAATACTTTTATTTGTTGTTTTCGCACGCGGGGGACCTTCCTCCTAAAATATAAAAATATTAAATAATGTCATCGTTTTCTTCTCATAACAAATAGAGGTAAATGAATAAATACAATTTAGCCTTAGGATCAACTGGCTATTTAATTTTTAATTATTATGCTCTATACTAATTCTTTTTTATCTAATAAATAAGTGCTTTACTTATTCCTTATTTCCAACCAATAATGAAGGATCTCCCACCCTGGTCATACATATCTATTTTTCTCATAAGGATCACCTAAAAGGAAGAAAATAGTGAAGGGTCCCCGCCAGAGACGATAATCTAGAAGGAGCCGAGATTTGAACTCTATATTTTTAAAAATTAATTAAAATTACGTATTCACTATATCAATTAGATAATTATAATAAATAGTTAGTATTTATTTTATTTATTTACTACAACTAATATATATATATATATATATATATATATATATATAATATATATACTTTGTATACCGAAAAGTTGGGGGCTCGAAGCCCCCACCCACATTATACGTGGGTCCATTCCTGATCCCCATTCTTCTTAAAAAAGCCCTCCTATCGTATATAAATTAGATACTATTTTTCGTTTACAAAAAGAACAAAGTTGTTGCATGGTGGCAAACAATTCACTTATAGATTAAAAAGAACCTCAAGCTTGATTTCTCATTGTAATTTTTTATATACTTCATTTCTATTTTAATTTTCCTAGTCCAATGAATTAATCTCCCTCATCTAAAAAAAATCATCAACAATCCGTTTAAGTTTATTTTCAATATACTAAGCTCACATTTCTTTATAATTGAAGTAATTCTTAGAGAGAAAAGAAAACAATCGAGAATTGTGCCGTTTGCTGCCGCCTAAACCAGTTCATGCCATGCATGTTTTTTTTCCTCTTCGGTATGATTCGTTTCTGGATGCTCCATCGATCCTCGAGAGTGGCAGACAGGAGACTAGGCAGTGGTCACTGCACTGGTCATCATGCATCTCATCCAACTCGATCACAACTCCGAGGAAGGAATCATGTGCTCCAACTGATCAATGAGATAACACATGCCACAATTGATCGCCCCCATGGCCGTCTTCTTCTTCCTCCTCCTCCTCAGCTTTCTACATGGATGGATCCCTTTACGTGGAGGACCAGTTAATGGCCAGTACTGCTGTTGACTGGTCTTTATATATATATTTCAGTTCTCATTCAATTCCTTCTTTTGTCTAATCACAAAGGAGCAGTATCTTTCCTTTTCTTTCTTGTTTTCCTCATTCTGCATGCAAATATGCCTCCTCGCCGGCCGGCCGGCGTCGATTGATGGATATACCACTGTCTCGTACTTTATGCGCTGCCCACCTTTTTTTACTCGATCACTGCAAGAATGCATGTGTTCTGCGTGCATGGAAGAATCAATCGATTTGCAAAATAATTACAAAGTACTAGTTCAGTGTTTCCACATTGCCACAGAATAAATCAGGAAAAGTTGGCAGTTTGAAATTTCATGAACGTATTAAATATTTTTGCCTCTCTTCAAGATTGTGAAATTAACTTATGGTCCAACCAAAGGTACTGAACACTTACTATGAGTTGAAATTTTATTGCCATCAACTTTAATGTGTTCTAACTTCTAATCTGAGGTTAATTTTTGAACACAATGATCGTCACGCGCTGTAGTAGTCTTTGGATTTTTAGATATTAACTAAATATTTTTTTAGTAACTAATTTGAGCTTTTTGAAAACTTGATCAAACATAATAACCTATATCATTAAACATATTTTTTTATCAAATTTAATTTAATGGGTATGACCGTACGAGTTTATATGAGTTTAAAATGATTCTATTGAATTAATATAAATTCTTAAAAAAAATGGGTCTAATATATAATATTAGTAAATATAGTTATATTTTTTACTGAAAAATATGTGCATTAGTAATCCGATGGGAAGGACACAATCCAGCTAGTCAATTGTACCAACCAACTTTAATTTATTATTCTTAAATTTAATATATATCCTTGATTCCAACTTTGCTATAAAATATAGTAAGAGAAATTTATGTGTGCTATAAATTAACTAGGTTTCTTTAGCGTTACTTTATTATTATTTAAAATTACTTTTATAATTGTTAAGGAGTACTCGAGGCTTATAATTGTGTCCAGTTCATGCATGGATGATTTATAAAATTAAAACCAGTTCTTTTACTATCTATCCCTTGATAGTAATTATATATGTTGGTTTTCCCATTATAAATAGAGTTTGGAATATAACTTTCTAATAGGCACATCCACCTTTTTTCTCATGATTTTTCTGGGTAAGAAACATAGTTTCATCTTTTATATATGCTGCTCATGTTTATCTCAAGTTCTCAACCAATGAATCCAACCTTTTTTGGCCACCGCATCTCTCCTTTCTCCGACTTTTTTTTGCACACATGATGCTAAAGAAACTGAAGTTGTTGTGCATTAAATTATTATATTTGATATTTAAAATTATAAAAAAATTGAGAAAAAAATGTATAACGGTAGCTGAAGACTTTGGCCATTAGGCCCAAGTCTTCTGCTATTACCATATATTCTCTATTACGGCAAAATCTCTCACAATATAAATTTTTATAAATAAGAATTAAAATTTTATGATATTTTTTCTTTTTTATATAGTGAATTTTTTTGTGACAACATTTTTTGTCGGTAAATGTTTTCTCTTGTTAACATTAAAAATTTGTGTGTTAATTTGTGAAATATCTCACTAGTCACAGAGAGCCGTGGTACCAATTTTTTTTTTTTTTTTTGAAATATAGGACCAAGAAAGTAGATATATATTTTTTTCTTTTCTTTTTCATTTTAGTTCGTTGTTTTAATTTTTTATCGATCATTCGTCACGCAAACTCATTAAATCCTCTATAATAACTTATTATTCCCTTCTTTCTTATCAATAAAAAGTTAATGAGTCTAATGCAAAAAGTGAAATAAAAGTATATAAATTCACGATATGAAAATAGAACTCAAAATCATTTGATCACAAGTCATGGGTGGACCATGACGTCCCTATATATATAGGTATTATAGCATTTCATTGGCAAAAAAGAAAAGTAGTAAAGTCACACATTAATTAGGTTGTTTAATTTCTATGAAAGCAAATGACAGATGCATGTTCTTTATTCTCTCCTGACGAAGTTGATTGCTTATCTTTTGTGGATTTAATTCATGCATTTTGACGTCAGTACTGGTCAGTCATGCTGTTCATCCTCATGCGATATACATCTCCAAATCAATCTGAAAATTCTAGCTTTTGGTCCTTCCGATGAGAACCAAATTCGCCATGGAAGAAGCCCTGCGGGGATGGCCTGAGCCCGTCGTATCGGTGCAGTCCTTATCCACCAGCGGCTTAACCACGACACCGGACAAGTACGTACGTGAAGCCTCTCCCGGTGTCCGGCCCCACGGTCGAAGCTGAAATTTACCTGAGGATACCAGTGATCGACCTGCTCTGAGAGAACCGCTGCCAGGCAACGGTCGTTTTGAAGATTGGCGGATGGAGAGAGTTTCTTTTTTTTTTTAAATGAGTAAGTTATCTATTGATGGTTAACTTGTCCTAATACAAGATATGAAGGAGCAGTAGCGAGCCAGAATTTTATTGAGTGGGTTCACAAGTCCAAATTTTAGGTTGAGAAATTAAAAACTAATAATCTCATATTCAAGCTCAAATCATAATATTATTAAAGAGTTTACTTTTTCACTCTACATCTTAAAATAAATTAGTCAAATATTAATAAAAATATTAACATCCATGTATATTAATTGGTGTCTTAGAAAATATTTTCTTATGTACAAGTAGAATTTTTATAGAAGAGATATATAATTCACTAATAAAATAAAAAAAATATTTCAATTATTGGTTTGAAATATTTTCATTTATTTCTGAAATATGTACTACAAATATATGATTTCTTAATATATGGTATTCACTTTTTGTACAACTTTCTTTTTTTAGCCTTTAACATTTTTAGGAGGTTCTTCTTAAATTATTTGTTATTTTCTCAATGCAAAAAAAAATATTTTATATACAATTTACATAATTGATAAATATAAATATTTCAAAGTTGCGTGACTTAAGTATAACCGATAATAATGAAA
Organism: Pontederia paniculata; assembly: GCA_001647135.1. Lineage (NCBI taxonomy): Eukaryota > Viridiplantae > Streptophyta > Magnoliopsida > Commelinales > Pontederiaceae > Pontederia > Pontederia paniculata. Next base: position 11,881 of record LTAE01002297.1, on the reverse strand, counting down.
AATATGTATGATAAACATATAATAAAAAAAGCCGGAGGGAGGTGTTAGGACTCGGACCTCTGATCCACTGGAGTGTAATGGGTAACTCAACCACCATGACAAAGTGACGACATTTGTCTATCTAGTGTACTATATAGTATTTATACCATATTTTAGTGCCTCCACTTGCACCAACAGTCAGGCATATAGCTCCGCCCTTGTGGAGGAGGCCTGGGGGTGGCATATCCTCCCAAAAAATTTCTTTGGGTTGTTTGGTTGGAGAATTTGATATTCTTGGATTAAGAATAATATGTATTAGAATAAAAATATTCTTGTATAATTCCTTTCTTAGGATTAAGAGATTTTAGATAGGTGTTTAGTTGAAGTAAGAATAGAAAATATTTAATTCATAAACTATTAAAATAATTATAAAAATAATACTTTATAAATATAATAATATATATTTATTATTGCTCTTATAATTATAATATAATATATAACTAGATTAATATATATATTAACATGATATATAATTAATTATCATTATACACTCTAATCCCATGTTAATAAATTAAATAATATGAAAATAACAAAGAATACTTATAAAATCAATTTAACTATATGTTTTAAAAATATATAATCATTTATAACATAAATACTTAGCATTTTTAATAATTTAAAATAAATAATTTATAATTATGAGTTAAACTTTCTTTTTTAACTATTTAAGATGTAGATTATTTATAATTTATAATTACAAACCAAACGGGGCCTTTGAGATGTAGATGTTAGTTTTGTCAGAAAATTTGCAGCGATGTTCGCCTCGCGGAGTATGTGGTTAATAGTTATAAAGAACGAAAGGAGAAAAGGTCTAAGTGATAAAAATTTAAGGTGTTGTTTGAATTGTGATTAAAATTTAAGAGAATATATAAAAATATATACTACAATAAAATTATATGCGCATATTCCAAAAGTTCGAATAAGGATATAGTGTCGGAATTAAATTAAATAAAAAAAATAAAAAAAAATATTTAGAAGAATAAGTGATGTTAACATAATATTAATTATATTTACTAATGCACATATTTTCATTAATAAATATAAATTTTATTTCACTACATTTGTAATAACATATAATTAATTATTAATTATAAGATTATAGTAATTAATCATTGTTCATAACTTATTAATTAATTGATAATATTATATAGTATGTCATTTATGTACGCCATCAAATTTGTAGGCTTAGACAAATAATCAATTAAAAAATTAATTAATAGCCATTACGTTAGTATAAAACACAGTTATAGAAAACATATTTAGCAATTCTTGGGTTTCTTAGGAATAGATTTAATTCATTTTAATGGATTAATAATAGTGATTTTACGAATTTCGAGTGGTTTTAAAAATTATACTTTGACCAATTTATTCTTAATCTTATAGATGTTTGGCTAATTTTGGATCCCAATCCAAACGGACCCAAAAAGTTTCAAAAGAAAACACATGAGTTTATTAATCCTTTGAATGTGTAGTACCATTCTTATTACAAACACTTCATACTAAAAAGATAAGCATCTAATACAAAAGAGTCTCTAAGATAATGTGCAAGGAGTCGCCTAAGCATTGTCGTCGTACACTATCAAGACATCCATCAGTGACCTACATATGCAAGAACCAAATGCATGAGAAACAATTCTTTTGTGAGCTATGAAGTCTGAATATGTGATAAACAATAAAATGAAAATGAACTTCATGTTGGAACAATAAAATGTTGGAGAAAACAATCACAATGACGTTTGATGACAATAAAACAATATTAAAAAAAATCATAGAGACATCTTATATCAATGATCAATATTAAAACTTTGATTTGTTGTCAAGCTAGATGTAGCTTAATAAGATTTGGTAGTTCAATATTATTCGATGGTCTAGTGCAATTTGATAGTTTCTATAAAATTCAATGATTTAATGTACTTTACTAACTCAATGTGATTTAGTTCATGATTTGGTATGATTTAGTGATTGAATATGATTCAATGTCTCAATGTGAATCAATGACTTTACTTTCTAAAAATTATTCAAACCAACGGAAGTTGCTTTTCAACTTTTTAATAACTTTATTCACGCGTCATGAAAATAATACAACTAAATGTCAATGGTTAGTGGGAGATCGAGACACAATAAAAATTATCTTTAGGAAAGAATAAAACACACGCCTTTAGTGAAGTCCTTAAGTAAACAAAAACAATGATGCATTAGGTACCATGACGATTTTTAATTTTGGTCTTTTATCTTATAACCTAATTTCTATCCTTAAGTTCGATTGATTGGTGGTCACCCATAATCGGCAATCCAATAAATGTTTGATGAGTTCACCTTAGGTATACCATTAAATATACCACGGAGGCTCTCATTTTTTGTCTTTTATCTTGTAACTTAATTTCTATCCTTAAGTTCAATGGATTGATGGTCACCCATAATCGACAATCCAGTAAAGATTTTATGAATTCACTTTAATCATTCTTAAGAAATTGATATACAATTCAGTCCCTTCGAAAGGACATGTAAATAAAAAAAATGGCGAGAATTTAATAGTAGGGGCACCAATCACTAAATCATACCAAATCCATGGGCACTTGTAGCCACTGAATTTTTGTATAGATATTATCTAGTGGTAGCTTTTGTATATGTCAATGTTTTAGTTCAATGGTTGGTGTGTGAGAATTCTTCTAGAATTCTTTAGCACATATCAATTTTAATATATATATATTTAACATAAATCACTAATCATATATATATATATAATATTTAATATTATTACTTATGCGTTCTTTAGTTATAGGAGATTAAGTATTGATATAATTATTTTATCAAATAAATTAATGTATTGAAAATCAGTGATAAATTGTAATATTATCTTTTCCAATTTTTTCTTCAGCTCATATCAATAGCTATGTTAAGATTAATACTATCAACTAATCATTTTCCTTCTTCTCTTAGCTTCTATCAATAATTTTAATTGTATCATTATATGCATCTCCTTATCCAAAAAATATTGATATATTTTTTTAAATAATTAATATAGCGCACTTTTAGTTTAGTGCGTGTAGCGCACTTTTAGTGTGGCGCGTGAAGCGCACCAGAATGGTAATGACACTTTCTGTACAAAATATTTTGATCACGGTTCATTTATACAAAACGTGTCGACACTTTCTGTACAAGTGCGCTACATATTCCTTTTTTTCATTATTATAATATATTTTTAAATTTTAATATTTTCCTTTAGCACATATCAATTTTAATATATATATATATATATATATATTAGTTTCAATACATATAAGTAGATAATAAAATTAAATATCAAAAAAATTATCATTAACTTTAACATAAATCACTAATCATATATATATATATAATATTTAATATTATTACTTATGCGTTCTTTAGTTATAGGAGATTAAGTATTGATATAATTATTTTATCAAATAAATTAATGTATTGAAAATCAGTGATAAATTGTAATATTATCTTTTCCAATTTTTTCTTCAGCTCATATCAAATATTGTTATATATTTTTATTAAGCACAATTTGTCCATTTTTTATTTCAATATGGGTAGACAATAAAATTAGTTTACAAATAAAATATTATTAATTTTAACATTAATCATATATATATTCAGTATTATTTTTTCTCGTGTCAAGAAATAATGTTGCAACATAATCATTTTTTTACTATTTATAGTTATTATTATTTTTATGTTGCAACACTGAATCATTCTCGGGCATAGTAAGTGATTTCCTAACTAGTAAAAGACACTAGATAAGCGAAAGAAAATAATATGTAAAATATATATTATGTGGTCTCACGAATTTGCTTCACATATTTAGGGGGCACTAAATATAATGTGCATCCACTAATGATAATTTCTAACTTTGCCACTGATAAAATGTTTGATCGACAAAAAGGATAATTAAATTTTTGTTAGATAATGAAAAAGTTAACACTATTTTGATTAAATAGGCATATTTAAAAATTTTAAGAAAGGTAAGTAATTAATGTTAAAGTTTAAAAATTACTTAAAAACTTAATTATCTAAGGATGATAAACAAACAAAATCTTATAACTTATAAGGCCCCATTATGACTTATCATATTTATTTGCGAGTGAGAAGGGAAGAGAGAGTTACATTGATTCCTCCTCCATTTATTCATCATAACGTTGTGTGCCGCAAGATGGTCTCGACAATATTTGTGATCGTGAGGTGTTCCTCTGCAAAATTTTTCTAACGGTCACTAAGACCTGCCAGAATTCCTAACGGGCCTTAGTGACCATCAGAAACTCTGACGCCTTCTCCCCGTTAAAATTCCTGACGGGCCTGTACCCCGTCTAATATTCCCTCAGAAATTCTGACGGGCTTTTTTACCCGTCAGAATCTTTGAGGGAGAGTATTTCCCTCAGAAATACTTGTCGGTATTTTTGAGGAAAATTCGTCCGTCAGAAAATTTTGTCAAAAAATTGGCTTTTTCTTGTAGTGTCATCCTACGACTATTTATTTTGTTAGTCATTGTTAAATAGCCGCAAGATCGCAGTAAAAGTCCATTTCTATTCTTTCACCAAAAGTAAAAAAGATAGTGAAGGACCCCCTTGTAATGACTTAGATGTTTGACCCATGATGCATTGATGTTTGAACAATGTAGGCTTGGGTGAGGAGAGGTAACTAGAGATGTCGCCTATGCGGAGTGGCGCCAAGGCAGCGCATTGATGAAAATGGGCTGGCGCCTGAGCGTGCGTTGATGTTTCTGCGGGCGCGCCCAGGGGAATGGACTTCGGTCTCACAGGACTGCATGAGCATGGTCCTGGATATTTGCAATTCGGATATGCCTTAAAACATAAGGCGCGCCTTGTGTGCGGCGCAGGAAACAAAGGGAAGCGGTGCAGCAAACGAAGCAGCAGTGCAGGGCAGCATCATGCGCGCGCCCAGGGGAAAACACGGGCGCACCCATGCGTGCGGCGACGCTCAGTTGGACACGGACAAGTTCAGGCAGAGGACGCAGCGGCGGTTGCAGCAGCGTTTAGGGGGGTTTTTTAGGAAGTTGTTGTAAGTCTAAAGGGTGTCTTGGCAGCCCTTAGACAATTGGAAATTGGGTAGTTATTGTGTGGTGGTTTTCTTAACTACCACATAGGCTTGTGTATAAATATGGTTGTCATTGTTTGACATGGGGTCGCCGAGTGTGTGGCCAATGCCAGAGAGAGTCGGGATGACTAAACTTGTAGGGGAAGGTTTATGTATCGTTTGTACTATGTAACTTATTGCAATAAAGATTTCCTTTCCCCCAATTGTATTTGTTATTTCCGCATTGTCATTGAAGGAACGAGCTTGGGCAGAATCATCAATGTTTTGATGGGTTGTAGGCTGCTTTAAGCAGCCTACATGACCGAAACACAAAGACAATGCTAAGAGAAAATATAATCGCGTGACATTTGGTATCAGAGCGAAGTTCTTCCTCATGACCGAAACACAAAGACAATGCTAAGAGAAAGCATGGTCTTGAAGGGAAAAAGGAAGTGGTGCACGAAGTCCTGACTGCAAAAAATGCAACCTCTTGAGAGAAGCATTGCAGGGCATGTTGCACCAAGTGTTTCTTAGAGGTATGGTTATAGACAAAGAGTTGTTTGTTGAGTCGTGGTGATCTCTTCAAACAGTTGGACTCTCTGGAGGAAAGTATGCAGGTGTAGCATGGAAAGTTGTTTACAAAGAGCTACCCAAGGAGCAATACATCTAACTAAGGAACAACGCTCTGTCCCTTAGGCTCAGGTTGCGGGCTTTGATGATAAGGGGTTGAAAATAGATGATTTGGATAGTCGTCTATGAGGAGCAGCGCCAAAACAGTCCATTTGAAAAGTGGCCTGATGCCTGGGCGTGCGCCGCCGTTTTTGTGGGCGCGCCCATGAAAATGGGCAGATTCCCAAAGAATGGGACAAGGCCATGGAGGATGGGTTCTGAACGATTTAGAATGATGCTTCATTCATAAGAAGTGATATTAAGTGTCACTTAGTTAATTTGGCACCATAAACAACCTATGCAGTGGACATGGGCTGGTGCCTGGGCGCGCGGCGCCGTCCTGACGGGCGCGCACATGAAAACACTAGCGCATGGGCAATTTTGGCCCAGGACATTGGAACATGTCCAAGACGGTTAGAAGTGTTTTTGACTGAAGTTTGGGGAAGTTCTGAACAGTTAGGCAGTTGTAAAACTGAAAAGGTGCCTTAGTAAAAGATAGGTAGTTATGGTAACTGCCATTTGGTCTTATAAAAGAACTTGCACATTAAACATTGAGGAAGGAAGATTTTCTGGTGGAAAATATTGACGTTTACGAGAGAAATTTCTCTGTGGCATTTTTTCCGAACCAAACAACCTGGAGGGTTATCTTTGGTCCTTATAGGATGTTCTTCAGTCATCTTAAGTAACAATGGAAGTTACTAAGAGGGTTGGGCACTATAAAACTACCATGTTGGGAACATGTGCTAGTGCCTGGGCGTGCGACGCCATTTTGACGGGCGCGCCCATGAGATCGTCGACGCATGGATGGGTCAAGTTCTGGACAGTTGGAAATCTGTCTTGATGACTCATGTTGACATTGGACTGAAGTTAGAAGGAGTTTAGATTATTAGACAAATCCGAAAATGAAGATTAGTAAATGAGGAAGTGACTGGGATGCACTACCTCATGGCCCTAGGAACTCTTTAGGTTGAAGGTTTACGGATGGGCATGGCATGAGAGGGAAAACATGCCATAAGGAATTGAGAGTAAGACAAGGACATGGTCAAGTCCTTGTTTGTTCAGAAGTCGATAATGTCAAGTGGACATGATCTGCGGTTGCAGAATTTAGCCAATGATACTTTTGGCAAAGCAGGGTGTTGGTGAGAACATCCTTAGTCTAAATAGAGATAGACTAAAAAAGACCCGAAGGCATCGTAAAGGATGGTGGGCTGCTTTCAAGGATAAATCCTTGGAACCAATGAGGTCAATCAAAGGCAAAATGCCTTAACGAGATTCCATATGAAAGGGAAAGCCCAAGTCTTGAGTAGACAAATGAAAAGTTAGTTCTGGATTAGAGATATGATGGAACCTTGTCGACCAAGTGAAGATCGACAAAATGCTATGAAAGACTAGCAAAGTAAGTGATAGTCTTGGCAAGATGGGACATGGTGTGATGCACCCCTAGTCTAGAGAGAATTAGACAAGCAAAGACTTAACGAGTGGATTAGGTATGAAACCTTACATCGGGATGTTGTGGGATACATCCCTAAGGCTTGGAAGCCTTAACTAGGGTGTTGTGTGATACATCCTTGATCTAAAAAGAGTTAGATCTAAATGAAGACCCGAGGACATTGGTCTGCTTTTGAGGGAGATAACAAACCGACGGGGTCAACAAGGCTAGAACGCCTTAATGAGATTTCATTGCGAATGAAATGCTCGAACCTGCCAATATGACTTGGTGAGGTAATATTGGACAAATAGCCTGGAAGATAGCGCTATGACCAGTGACGCTAGGTGAGCGTCGACGTCAAGAGAGACGATCGCCAAACGAAAATGTTGTGTCGATCCTAGCATGCGGCACTAACGTGACGGAATCGCGTTGAGCGAGCGTATGGCAAGGATGCACCTTGGTTTCGCTTAAGAGTATGGGTGACTCCGAAGAAAAATAAGCAAACGACATTCGGCGAAAGTATGAGGAAATGATGTCATTTTAAGAGAATTTCGGTAATGGCCGAGCTAGCTATTGACCAACATGAAATTCTGGTGCCTTTGTTGCGATAGGATCCAAGAAGGACCTATCTTAAGGGTCTTAGGGAAAGACTCAGTCATCATTTAAAACCCAAGTTAAGAAAGAGTTGGACAGATATGATGAGGCAAGGGTGGGAAGTACTAAGCCTAAATTGGTTAAGTAAAAGAGGCTTCTTTACTTAATGACTAGTAAGTCAAATATCTGTGGCAATGACCTTAACAATAAGGGTGATGATAAAGAGCATTGCCGAGGACGACAATGGCTTGAGTGGGAGAGAGTTGTAACGACTTAGATGTTTGGCCCATGATGCATTGATGTTTGAACAATGCAGACTTGGGTGAGCAGGGGTAACTAGAGATGTCGCCTATGCGGAGTGGCGCCAAGGCAACACATTGATGAAAATGGGCTGGCGCTTGGGCGTGCGTTGATGTTTATGCGGGCGCGCCCAGGGGAATGGACTTCGGTCTCACAGGACTGCATGAGCATGGTCCTGGATAGTTGCAACTCGGATATGCCTTAAAACATAAGGCGCCCAGTGTGCGGCGCAGGAAACAGAGAGAAGCGGTGCAACAAACGAAGCAGCAGTGCAGGGCAGCATCATGTGCGCGCCCATGCGTGCGGCGACGCTCAGCTGGACACGGACAAGTTCAGGCAGAGGACGCAGCGGCGGTTGCAGCAGCGTTTAGGAGGTTTTTAGGAAGTTGTTGTAAGTCTAAAGGGTGTCTTGGCTGCCCTTAGACAATTGGAAATTGGGTAGTTATTGTATGGTGGTTTTCTTAACTACCACATAGGCTTGTGTATAAATATGGTTGTCATTTATTTGACATGGGGTCGCCGAGTGTGTGGCCAATGCCAGAGAGAGTGTCGGGATGACTAAANGTAGTTATTGTATGGTGGTTTTCTTAACTACCACATAGGCTTGTGTATAAATATGGTTGTCATTTATTTGACATGGGGTCGCCGAGTGTGTGGCCAATGCCAGAGAGAGTGTCGGGATGACTAAACTTGTAGGGGTAGGTTTATATATCGTTTGTACTATGTAACTTACTCATTGCAATAAAGATTTCATTTCCCCCAATTGTATGTGTTATTTCCGCATTGTCATTGAAGGAACGAGCTTGGGCAGAATCATCAATGTTTTGATGGTTTGTAGGCTGCTTAGGGTCTTTTGGTGAAGATCCTTAAGGCCGCGCACGAGCAAAAATATAATCGCGTGACACCCTGCTGTCCTAAGAAAATCTCTACCTCTAAATAAATTAAGATATTATTTTTATTTTATAAAAGAGAACAAAGTTTTTGGTGGTAACAAACAATTTTCGTCGTAATTTTTTTATACTACTTCATTTCTAAATTTTATCGCAGATCCTTGTCAGCCTTATCTAAAAAAAATCTTATTCATAGTCAATAATTCAAGTTTATTTTTAAGACTAATTAAACTCGCCCTTCTTTATAATTGAAACAAAATAAGAAAAAAAAGGGAGCTCATGATTCATGCTTTAGAATGCTTCTATCCTGAAGAATAATTTATCTTTTAATCTGAATTTAATTTAGCCCATTGGATTAAAATCAATGAGTGAGAACTTTGTTTTCCTGTGTTGGTGATCAAGGACATTTGCTCCGAGCAATTCTCAGGAAATACTCTATTGTCACATATGGGAAGGAATGAGAGAACGAAGAGTATGAAACAAAAAGCCAACAAATCTAGTAGGACAGGAGAGATCTAATTTCCAATAAGAAAGAAATTAGGAAATCAATATACGACTTCCACGCCATGTTTAGAAAAAAATGATCTCTTGCAGTTTTTTGTTATCCTATTGAAGGATGACGAACTTTTAGAAAATTTCAGTTGTCCTAGATTTGTTTCGTAGACGATCAATATAAGTTGTCGTATGCAAGGTTGTCAAGATCGCGATCTTGATCGTAAGATCGCATGATCTTACGATCCTACCAAGGGAATCCGATCTCGATCTTAAATATAAGATCGAATTCGTAGGATCGGTAGGATCGTAAGATCAAGATCGTAAGATCGGTAAGATCGCAAGATCCTACCGATCCTACTATATTAGTTTAATATTTTTTCTTTTCTTTTTCACACTTCCTTTTAAAAAATATTTTTAGAGCATAAAAAATTGAAAAAAATGTATGGATGTATGTATGTATGTATGTATGTATGTATGTATATGAAAACAATGAAGGTGAGTAGCACCATATTATCAATTTTATCCGGCCTAAGATGTTAAATCTATGATTGATATTAAATTTTTCTCTCTTATAGATTTTGTTGTAAGTCATTACATTTATCATATATTTAACATCATACGACTGATAAGATAGGTACTACGGTGCTACCTACTTAAGTAGGTAGCATCTCTATTAATCCCATATATATATATGTATATATATATATATATATATATATATAATATTACATTATATTTATAAAATTTTATTTTTTAACATATAAAGTTTTTAAAGTAATAAAAACTAATAAAAAATGTAAAATATTTATTAAAATATATTTAACAAATCATTGAATATATGTATATATTAATACATATTTATTTTAAATATATTTTTTACTTATAGGTAGGATCTTACGATCATCGATCCGATCTTACGATCTTCGATCCTATCAACCCCTTCCGATCTTAGGTAAAATCCCGATCTTGACAACCTTGGTCGAATGTATTGTTTTGAAGTTTATCTCGCACGAATCTTTAAAGTATATTTCAGAAAAATAAGAAAAATCCAACATTTAAATTCAACATTTATTTTATGTTTTATTTTTCTAAGATTTATCTAAGTATCATAAAACAGAGGATAACTCTAATACCAATATAAAACATCTTGCCCTATTAAAAACATTATTCACTTAAAGCTCGTATGATTAAAAATACATCAATATATAAGCTCAATATTTTTCTTTATTTTGCATGTAATTTGCCTAAGTGTATCAAGGATATCCAATTTCATCTTAATTTTCATCATATATTTTTGGCATATCTTTTCATGTCACAAGATATTTTTTCCTACGTAAATCAAACGTCAGATTATCTTATTATATTATTCTCTTCTTATTTTCAACATTATACTTTAGTGGTGGTACGTAATTGATAATACCTAAAACATAATTAAGATAATAATTATATTTTATTTGTTTAAAAATTAAAATATCATAAATATAAGTAACCTTATCGTGTCATCATATTATCGAACAAAAGAATCGTATATAAAAATCAATAATATAAAGTTCACCCTTGTTTATAAAGAAACATTCCTTTTTTAAACCAAATGCTCATGTGTTGTCTGCCTAAAGTTGCATTTGCGGATGCTTCAACTTGCTTTTAAATTTATAATTATTCGGTGAGATTTTTTTAAACTTCTTTCTCTTATAATTTTTTTAGAAACATAACTAATTTTTATTTTGCTTTTTCAAAAAATTCAAAAAAATGATCATATGAATCAAAACTAAAACTATGCGGATGAAAATAAATTATATATCATTTTTTGCCGTCCCTCTAAAGTTGCGTTTCCGGTGCTTTATAAAAAAAATTAACTTGCTTTCAAATTTATAGTTATTTGATCAGATTTTTTAACTCCTTTCTCTTATATTTTTTTTTTTTGCTTTTTCAAAAGATTGAGAAAATGATGATGTGAATCAAAACTCTGTGGATGAAAATAAATTAGCTTCTTTTTATATATATTATTTAGATGACTCCCAAACGAAACCTAAACCTCATCCTCAAGCTCTTGCTCATGGATGCTTCTGAGTTCTGACCAGAGCGCACACAGCTCCAAGTCCAACCCCGAGAGTGGCAGACAGAGAGATATCTGGCAGGTGTACGTTTCACCTCATCATCATCTCGTCGAACTCGACGACACCTCCCGGCAAGGAATCATATGCTAACACACATGCCATAATTCACGCCCCCTGCAAACAGCCGACGGATCGAGGAGAGAATACGAACGGGTAGCACGCGGCCGATGTCGGAAACTACCTCCAATTTTATTCTTATTCCCTGTCAGATAGATGCCTTCATCGCCGCCATCTTCTTCCTCCTCCTCCTCAGTGATCGACGTACGTGGATAGTGAATTAATTCTATATG
>LTAE01002296.1:53155-75651 GCA_001647135.1 Pontederia paniculata | reverse complement strand
AACCTGCAAGTGACTCGGAGAAGGTGGATGCGAAAGAGAAAGATCAAATGAGAAAATGGATGGGAAGAGCACAAATGGAAGATGAAGAGGGATTCGAGCTCCCGTCGGCTCCGAGGATTTTATTTCAGAAATATTCAGATAAGTCCCTTATTACATGGTTTCCTTTCTATTTATACCCCTCTTCCCTTCAATTGGTTTTCCTTCTCCTCTCTTCGGTCTTCTCTTCTCTTTTGGTCAGTTTTTTTTTTGCCTCGGTTTGCTTTCGCCCGCTTCGCTTGCTTTCCGCTTTCTCTTCTTGTCCTTTCACATTTCAAAGTCTTTAAAATGTTTTGGTTTCCTTCTCACTCTTCTCCTTCTGCCTCTGTCGTCGTCGTCGTCATCTCCATCGTCGTTTTCTATTTCCACTTTGTTGTTTTCCACTGCTTCTCATCTTCCATTATCTTCTGCCTCTACTTCCATTTTACTGTTTTTCACTGCTTCTTCTCTTCTGTTATCTTCTGCTTCTACTTCTACTGACTCCATCTCTATTTCTCCAGGAGTTATTGTGTCTTCTTCTACTGGATTTACTTCTGAACATCTTTGAGGTATAACAAGGTGCCATTTGGCACAAGAATATTATTCTACTCTATGATTCAACTCAGATGCTAGTAGTCCTGAACATCGGGAGTCTCGAGTGAGTAAAAAAAAATTTATTCGGTTAACGAATTTGTGTGCTATTATTGAAAAAAATTGATCAATTAATATTTTTTAATAAAAGTTATTAGATTCAATTTTTTTATTTGTAAAATCACTACTTGAATGATAAAATATAATAATATTAAATATTGATTAAAATTAAGTCTATAATTTTTTTCTGTATCATGAACCAAATATGGTTGCAGATATACTTGACCAATGTTGGTGCCATATGCCACGGCACTCTGAATATTTGGCCCTGCACAAATCCAAAATAAGTAGCCTCTTGATTAGCACAAATTTAAAAAATACTTGTGCGCGGCATCGGCGCATGTGGCTTGGCCACGCCCAGGTGCAGTCTGGGCGCCAAGCGCCGACCACCGGATGCACGGCCTAGGCAAACGTCGTGTGTTGTGCGTGCGGGCAATGCCATGCGAGCGATTGCCGCACGATGGCAAACGCTGCCCGACGTGGGACGCGCAATGATTGCCACATGCGCTGGTGAACGACGCCCGACGTGCAGCGCACGGCGATTGCCACATGCGCTGGCGAATGACGCCCGGCGTGCAGCGCGCAGGCGATCGCCGCGCGGTTTGGTGACCGAGGGCACCGAAACATTAGGGCATGTGTGATGCCCTAATCTGTTCCATTGGGCCAACGATTCGGTTTGATCGAAGCCCAACAACAAGAGTTGCAATTTTTTATTTTATTTATGGACTCAAATATTTATTTAATTAATTTAGAAATATTTGGGGAAAAATTTAAAATTATTATTTCGAATTAATGTTTGAAATCTTTAGATAATTTTAAATAGCATAAAATTCACTAGAGATTAAATTACTATAATTTTGTTATAGCTATAATACAATAGATTATTATAGCAAAATCACTCTAACAAAAATATATTGTTAAAATATAATAATTTTAACTTAAGGTCTGTTTAAGAGTTTTGTAAAAAATTTCGATGTTTTAAAAAGTTATAGTAAAAAAGTGTCTTACAACTTTTTTTTCGACATAAATTTTCTTTAAGTTGTTAAATTATATTTTTAAATACGTTGTATTTTTATCAATTTGTAAAATAATTCGTCAATAAAAAATATTACGATGTAATGACTAAATAATTTACCTCTTATTTTTTCCTTCACGTTACGCTCCTCGGGACAAAAAAACAATTACTTTGCATCCAAATACAGTCTTACTTTTTTTTTCTTTCTTGTGAACAGTAAAAGGAGGCCTCAAAATATACTAATTTGAATTTCAGCCAAATAGTGTACGAGAATTTTCATTAACCAAGCTTTCATTAGCTTTGGTTCAATAATTAATAAATTTACAATCATTCGTTTCACTGAAGAATAAATTGAATTATGTTCCAGTAAAACAAGTAACTATTTATCGAGAGTTTCGACATCAGGCCTTTTGTGGCAACTGAATTAGTTAGTCCCACTAACATATATAAGATATATTTTAGGAAGCCCCTGATCCTCCTGTATGCCAACGTCAATGTTACAAGATCACAAAATCATGCTCCTGCTCATCCTGTCAACATCAGGACCCCTCCTCCTCCCCCTGTCTGTCAAGGTCAATATTACAAGATCACAAAACCTATCCTACGGCACTGGGCCACTGGCCCTGCACAAATCCACAATCAGTAGCCTCTTAATTAGCACAAATTTAAAATTCATCTTTAATAGATGGATAAAATTATATACAAGTCTCGTTCTCACGAGATTAACTCTTGATTCTTAACCTTAGATCATTACATCATTATTCTAAAAAATTTACTAACATAAAAATATATATCTTGATAAATATTATGCGTGTGAGGGGTTTGATTTTTAAAAATAAAATTAGAAGCATGATTATGAGGGTAAAGCAACACCCTTGTCGCCAATCCCTCTCCTCCTCCACATGTATTTTGTTCTAATGGTCCTATTTGGCTACTGGAACCTGATCAGAACCTGATCAAGTTCTGGTCAGGTTCCAGCCGATTCTGCCAAACGATATGACGTTTGGCAGAACCGGGGTCGAAACCCGAGGACGGAACCTAGGGTCACGTAACCCCAGGTTCCAAGCTCCGGTTCCTGCTAAGCAGGAACCGGAACCCGCTTGCAGGAGCAGCAATTACAAGCCCATTTTTTTTATTCTGATATTTTTTTTCTTTTTTTTGCTTTTTTCTTCTTTGTTAAATAATATTAAATGATAATCTTTTAACTATTATATTTTATTTATTTTAATGATAATATTTTAGTAATTTATGTTTGAGATTAAAATAAATTTTATATATTATTTTGTAATATTATACATGAGAATAATTTTATATTATTTATTTTTTGTCAAAAATTATTTTGTCACTTTATATTTAATTTATATTACAAATTATTTATCCATATATTTTTCAATTTTTTATGAAACTATTATTATTATATTATTAATTCATGAGATTAAGTTTATATTATTTAGTGATTACTTTTTAAATAGTTTTAATTGATATTTTTTAACAAATTTTTATGACAATATTAATTCGTGAGGTTAACTGTATATTTTTATTAATTTTTTTTAATTGGTATTTTTAGCAATTTTTTTATGAAAACATTAATTAATGAGATTAATTTTATATTATTTATTAATTTTAATCAAACTTTTTTTATAAATAATTTTATGAAAATATTTATTCATGAGAGTATTTTTATATTACTTACCATAATTTTCAAAATTAATTAAATTTAATTTTTATTAAAAATATATTTTATATTACCGGTTCTCACTTTTTATTCAAACACTCGTTAGAACCTAGATATAATCATTACATTTAATTCATCCAAATATTATTAGAACTAATTTATCAAATCAAACTATTCATTAGAATCCGGAGAACCTCCGGTTCTACTTGTCAAACAGCGCCAATCATATACTACTCCGACTGGTACGTAGAGTAAAAAGTCTAGCATTTGAACAACGCTTTTCCCTTTTTATCTGAAAACATATTTATTTAATCTCTAGATACGATATAATACTATATTTGGCACTCGTCTGTCTGTGCCAAAAAAAACCAATATTGACAAGGTGAGACGTTGACAGGTCAATATTGACAAGGGAGAACGATCCAACTTCAACGCTTTTTTTTTTTATTTTTTTGGATGAGTCAATAGTAATTCAGACCAACTTTAGTATAAGAATTTGTTTGGACTTGAGGTTAAATGAAATAGGACGGAGAGTTTAGATTATATTTGGTTAATGCATAATTATTCTTAAAATAGATACACTTATTCTGTTAGATTAATTTTTCTCTTTAAATTTTAATTAAGAATAAATTATTTCATCAATTTGAAAAAATAATTTATCTCTAAAAATATACATTTTAGTGGGTTATTTTTTTTAACGACAACATTACTCTTCAACTTTTTAAAGATTAAACATTCTTTTTAATTTGATAAGACTTAATAAATTTTTATTTTGTCCTTTATCCTTCGACCAAGTAAGATCTATAAGTTTACATGTCTTAAAAAATATATTTTTATAAATAATAAAGAAAAAAATCGTGAAAAGTTTAATCTTATGTTTTTCACTCTTCACCAATATTATTAAAACCGGACCGGACCGGCCAGTTCAATCGGCTCAACCGTGAACCGGCGTCTGATTCAGTCTGATTTTAGTGTAAAAATGGAGGTGATGTCGAACCGGCCAAAAATCGGTCGAACCGAAAAAACCGGCGAATCGGCGAACCGGCCAAAAACCCGGTTCAATGGTAAAATTGAAAAAAAATCAAATTAAAGTGAAAATCTGTTATAAAAATAGAAAGAATATTTTTTGCAAAAGAAAAGTAATTGAAATTAATTAGGAAATATAAAATTGGAAATAAAAAAATTGTGGAAGGAAAATAAATAAGGAAAAAATGGAAACTAGAAATAGGAAAGGCATAGTAATAAATGAAAGATAAATACAATAATAGAAAAGTTATCAACAAATTAAATTAAAATAATCTAACATGACTTATTAGTATAATACTAATAATATTATGCATCATTATTTTCACGTAAGCAATTTGTAGAAGGAACATAATTGGCAAAAAAAATTTAAAATATGAAATAAATGAGATGAGTAGATAAGGAAAACGGAAAAAAAAACATAAGGCATGAAAATAAGATACTTCCAAGTAAAACAAAAAGAAAGTTAATAATAATTCAGGTTAAAATAATTAATATAGCATTATTAGTGTTATATAAATAATTATATATCAAACACTATAATTTTTTTTGTAAGCATTATTTTTTAAAATATAATAAATAATTTAAAAAATGGTTCATTTGAGTAAAACACATTGTAAGAAGTGGAAGGAATTAAAATAAAAAAGAAAAATTGAAACACTAGGAAAAATGAAAAGATAAAAATAAAATAAATATAGGAAAAATTAAAAAAAAGAGGTGAAAAGAAATAAAATAAAAGTGAAATAAAAATAAAAGTGATTCAAAGTAAACTAAATTAATATGACATTATTATTATTATTATTAATGCCTTGAATCTTAACCCAGTGAAAATCCATATGATCCCCTGCGCATCACAACCGTCGAATATTTGGGGCGGCGAAGCCGCCCGTCCCGTACGGAGTCTCATGTTTCCTATTTTGTATTGAGAGTCCATATATAAACTCCCTAGGGTTTAGATTATTTAGTATCTTGTATCATCTGCTGTTTTTCCACATTAAAGAAACAATTCTCACCGTCACCCGATGACGTAGCCCAGTTAAGGGCGAACCTCGTAAATCCGTGTGTCTTCTCTGTGTTGATCTCTCTCTCACCTATTTTTCATAACAATTATTATAAAATAATAAATAAATAAATATTCATATATCAATCACCATCATTAATAACCATACAATAAATACTAGTTTATATTATATCTAATTTTTAGTAAGTATTATTATATTTTTATATATTATATAGTATTAATAGTACTATATATATTATAAATTATTATGAATATTATTATTTTAATAAAATCCGATTCAATCTGATTGAACTCGATCCAATCGATCCAACTGAGTCGCTCCGATTGAACTCGATTCAATCGATCCAATCGGGACTCAGTTGAACATCCGGTTCGATGTCCGATCCAATTTTAAAAACATTGCTCTTCACACTTTCTATCTTCTCTACTTCATTTTATATTTTCTCTCTCCTAATCTTTCTCTCTCATCTAAACTCTCCGTGGATATCTCTCTTTCGCCTAAACTCTCCTTATTTTATATTTTGTTAGATTAATTTTTCTCTTAAAATTTGAAATAAAAATAAATTATTTTACCAATTTAAAAAAATAATTTATCAATAAAAAATATACAGTTCAGTGGATTAATTTTTTTTTAACGACAACATTGCTTTATCCTGCGACCAAGTAGGATATATAAGTTTACATGTCTTAAAAAAATCATTTTTTATAAATAATAAAGAAAAAAAATTGTGAAGAGTTTAATTTTATGTCTTTCACTCTTCACACTTTCTATCTTCTCTACTTAATTTTATATTTTCTTTCTCCTAATTTTTCTCACCTAAACTCTCCGCTCATATTTTTCTCTCTCCTAAACTCTCCTTATTTTCTCTCTCCTCAGTCTTTCTTTCGTATCTATCTATTTTTTAAACCCTCCTAGCTTTTGTCTCTTCTCAAATTAATTTCATTTCTTTCTCTCTCCTAAGTTGCCATTGCTCACACACGATATGCAATGAAAAAGTATAAAAAAAAGGAGGAACATGAGAATACCTACTCTGCTCCAGAAACAAAATGGAGGGTCTTGATCTCATCAAATGGAGGGCTTGATCTCATTTCTCAACGAGAGGACCTTTTGTTACCTTATAAAAGCGAGAGCAGACTTCCCTCTGTTTCCAAGCTTCCACAAAAGCATTGTGTGCTCCATCGAGTAGCCATGGCCAGCCACTGCCAGCTGCTGCTTCCTGTTCCAACTTGCCTCCGAGCTGAATTTCTCCAGGTTGCCGGAGAATCTCTTCAGGGTGTTCTCTTCATCATCATGTCCTCCTTCTTCAAAACTAGTCGCGGCGAAGCCATGATGGCCGCAGACCATCTCACTATGTTTCACGTCTTCGTCTTATCCTTGCTAAGTATTTTATTCTTCTTGTTCATTCTGGGCCGTAGGCTACCTCCTCCTCCTCCTTCAAATCACGAACAGATTAATGGAATCTTGGTTTTCCTGTTCAAGGCCTCATTGATTTCGGCCTTAGTTTCCCTCTTCTGTATTCTGCTCCCGGAACATCTCAGCTGGAAGGCTTACATATCCTTCCTACTCGGAATTGTTGTTGTATTGGCACTCAAAGCAGTCAGGGCAACACGCCGACATGAGAATGTTCTGCCCCTAGATCGCGTCATTATGCAAAATTGGGAAGGTCTGGGAAAATTCCTTTATAAGGAGGCCTTCTTGTTACTTTTCACCTCCTTCTTTAACACCAGCCAGGGCCATCTCACTATGCTTCACGTCTTCATCCTATCCCTGCTCGGTATGCTCTTCTTCTTGTCCAGTTTGGCGCCCGAGCTGCCATTTGCTTCTTCTTCTTCTTCAAACAAATTGTTGGTTGTCCTGTTGGAGGCCCTCTTGGCCTCATCCATAGTTTGTCTTGTGTATTCTTCTCCCCGACTATCTCTGCCGGAAGGCATACACATGCTTCATGCTGGGAGTGGCTGCTGCAATGGCACATGACGCATTCATTCACCAGTAACAGTGATAGAGGAACACGAATACACCACCACCATGTTCGTTCTCTACTGCCCATGTATCCTGTGATTTTGAATCTTATTGTAAAGTGTGCATTTTTACCATTTGTTTTCAGCAAGCATGTAAATAAGTATTGGCACGCATTGCTCGGCTGCCAACACTTCATAATCTGTATGTAATGTAATGGAAGATTGGGATTTTTGTGATTTGGTTAAACAAAATATATGTTGTGCATGGTCCTCATTGTTTCGTCTTCTATGCCTTTCAAAGTTTGCGATGGTCGCGCCTGCGCGAGGCATCGGCGCGCGTGGCCTGGCCGCGCCCAGGTGCAGTCTGCGCGCCAAGCGCCGGCTACCGGACGCGCGGGCTGGGCAAACATCGTCTGCGCGCGGGCGATGCCGTGCGAGAGTTTGCCTCGCGCTGGCAAACGCTGCGCGGCGCGCGGGCGATTGTCACGCGCGCTGGCGAACGATGCCCGGCGCGCAGGCGAACGTCGCGCGGTTTGACGACCGAGGGCACCGAATTGTTAGGGCATGTGATGCCCTAACCGGTTCCACTGGACAACGATTCAGTTTGATCGAAGCGTTCTAAAGCACGACTTGCAGTTTTTTTTAATTTTATTTATTGACTCAAATATTTATTTAATTAATTTAGTAATGTTCGAAAAAAAACTAAAATTTTTATTTCGAATTAATGTTTTAAATCTTTAGATAATTTTAAATAGCTTAAAATTCTCTAAAGATTAAATAAATGCTTACACTTAACCGTGCATCTCTCTCTCACTACAAGAAAACTTCGATTTTCTGATCGAAATTTCTGAGGGAATTAATTCCCTCAGAAATACTTAGTGATATTTCTGAGGGAATAATCACCCCTTAGAAATTCTGAGGGATAAAAACACCCGTNCTCTCTCTCTCTCTCTCTCTCTCTCTCTCTCTCTCTCTCTCTCTCTCTATTTCACAACTATTTCAACATTACGTGCCGGAGACATGGTGGGTAGTTAAAAATAAAATGATTCGATAACTAATGGATATTTGTACAAATTATAATACTTAAATTATTATATCGTTTATTTTTTTATGTAAAATTGAAGTAAAAGAATACTTAGCTTCTCTTTCTTAATTTTTCTACAATATTTTTTTATCCAAAACATCTATTATTTTTCCGAATAGTAAATATTCAAATTTATTTATTTTTGTTAAACGAAGTAAACTCCAAAAATACCTAGATACTTTGCCTTAAACTTTAAATAGAATGTTAAACTAAAATAAATTAGAGTTTTTCATTCTTGAATTGTTATATCCACTAAAATGTTTTTATACATAAAATTTTACGAAAAAAAATAGCAAGACGGGAGTGTACATATACAAAAATGACGATGTGTTACTTAAGATTTTACTTATATTTTAAGGAAAAATACTTATATTTTTTAAAAGATTTTACTTATTATTAATAAAAAAAATTACTTAAGGTTCTGGTATCTCATCCAAAAAATCATTAGAACAATACATTTCTAAATCTTCATTAGTATACTTTTCCAACTAAATTCTAAATAATAACTTAAAAGGGTCGAATGACCTAATCCACATATTTATTCTTGTTGGGACAGTTTCGATATGATTAACCTGCACTATAATTTTGTTATAGATATAATGCAATAGATTATTATAACAAAATCATTCTATCAAAATGTATTGTTAAAATATAATAATTTAACACATAGTCTATTTGAGAGTTTTGTAAAAGTTTTCGACGTTTTAAAAAGTTATAGTAAAAAAATGTCTTCCAATAAATGTTTTTCCGACCTAAATTTTCTCTAAATTCTTTTATTATATTTCTAAATACGTTGGAAATAGTAAAAGGAGGCCTCGAAATGTAGTAATTTGAATTTCAGCCGGATAGTGTGCGAGTATTTTCACTAACCAAGCTTTCATTAGCTGTGGTTCAACATTTGATAAATTTATTATCATTCGTTTCATTGAAGAATAAATTGAATCATGTTCCAGTAAAACAAGTAACTATTCATTGAATGTTTTGACATCACGCTTTTGTGGCAACTGAACTAGTTAGTCACACTAACATAGATACGATATATTTTAGGAATCCCCTGCTCCTCCTGTATGTCAACGTCAATGTGTTATGACTAAGAAGTTAAGAAGAGAAGAAGAAGTTGCAGATGAGCAGCAAATCACAGAAGAAGAAATCATGGGACAACAAGTAACAAAAACAGGAGAAACCACAGAAGCAGAAGAAACCACAGAGATTACAGAAGATGAGCAAATCGCCATAAAAGCAGGAGGAGAAACCACAGAGGTTACAGAAGAGGAGCAAATCACCAACAAAATAGAGAAGAGCATGTCAGGGCAAAGCACACAAGAGACGCAAGAGGCGGAGCAAATCCAGGAGACGCAAAAGACGGAGAAAGAAGTGAAGTTAAAAGCGGCAGAAGAAAAGAGAAAACGACGAAGGCCAAAACGTTTCGAGGATTACTTGATGTAATAAGAAGTGAGTCATGTAATAGAGGAGTATAAATAGTAGAGAAGAGGAGAGAAGAGGTGTGAAAAATCTCAGAAGAAAACAGTTACGCCAAAACAATAAAAATCCACTTAGCTTTTTGTTGAGCATATCCTTGCCGCGTTCTTTTCTTTCTTCGCCACAGGTTCTTCCGCATCGACGCCGAGCTCCTTCTCCGGTGGACTTCTCGCAGGGTTCCTTCTTTGGTGGTCTTCTCCAGCAGGAGGCACTCCGGCGCATCTTGGCACTTCCACGTCTCCGGCCTCACCCCAGCTCCCGCTGTTCCAGATCTGCAGACGTCGACGACGATCGGCGGCCAAACCTAATCCTGCACAAGAAAGAAGAGGAGTGAGAAATCTTGGAGAGAGAAAAATCACATACGCCTTTTATATTTTCTGAAGGCGGAAGCGTCGAGGTTCCTTTTCGACTCGCGTGTGGAAGTGGGCTTCGGCAGATTGGACTTCTACATTTGATATCTACAGTAATTTTTCTTCAATTCTTTGCAATTTCTCATCCGAAGTAAACGGCAGGCACAACACAATGTTATAAGATCACAAAATCATGCTCCTGCTCATCCTGTCAACATCAGGAAACTGCTCCTCCCTCAACTTGTTCCTCCTGTCTGTCAAAGTCAATAGTACAAGATCTCAAAAACCTGTCCTAATCCCTAATAATCAACCTCCTGTCACCAACGCCAAGGTTGAGCTTCTAAAGTTGGTGTTTCTATTACAGAAACGGAGGAATATTACAAAATTTGCACTTGAGCTTCTAAAGCTGTACGTTTTCCTGTCAATATTTCCTGATCGGAAATATAAAAATGGAGGAAACCAGAAATAGGTAACAACTTTTTCCTGGTTACAGGAATGGAGGGATATTACAAATGGCAGTGTGGAGCTGAGTGGAATAATTAAATCCGATGTTGCAGTTGGCCCGGCGGCGACTCGACCCGAGTGTACATATAACAAAGTTTCTTTTTTGTTCTTCCGATTCGTAGAGACGAAGCAGAGTTAGAAGGAAAAACAAAGGGGGGGAGAACGATCCAACTTGAACTTTTTTATTTATTTATTTTTTGGATGAGTCAATAGTAATTGAGACGAAACTAAGAGACCTCAAATTAGAAAGAAAGATCGAACTAAATATATACTTCAACTAAAATAAATCAACAAATTAGAAAGCAGGATCTTTGTGGTCTCTTTCCTTCTCTTCTCTGGTGTATTAGCTATTAAATGACTATATTCATATGCGGAGGTGGGGCCCGATTTGTCGATATATTCTGCAACGAAAGAGGGGGACTTTGGGTGTTTATCGTGGCTGATCTCACCTCGGGGGACCTTGTCACTTTTGTTACCTATGGCTGGGCTATAAAATCGAGAGCAGTCTTCCTCTGTTTCCAAGCTTCTGTTGTAACACCCGGATCCCTTAACCCGCAAGTCTACAATCCGAATCTAATAAGAAGGAAAGACACTATAAATATAACATAGAGGTTTGAGCCACATATTTTTACTATTCAGAATATTCTGTGACCGACCCTAGGTAAGATGGACCCCTCCTCCTCTTCTCTGTTCATGTTGTCTTCTTCTATTTTCTCATCCTTAAATTTCTGTTCGGCCTAAGGGAAGAAGATCCTCCATTTCAGCAAGAGAAACGTCGGAGAGGACGTCCCCGAAAGAGTAAACCGAATCCAGAAGAACTCAAAGGTATGTTCCCAGGCGGATTCCTAGTACATAAAGTATAGTAGTTTAGATGTGCATGCGTGGATTGATCTCTATTTGTTTGATCTATAATTCGGTTCTATTAGAGTAGCATGCGTTAGATTGATCTCTATTTATTTGATCTAGAATTCGGTTCTATTAGAGTAACATGCGTTGGATTGATCTCTATTTGTTCGATCTCGAATTTGATTCTATTAGAATTGCATGCGTTGAATGTCTGTTTGGATGATATTGTATTTGATTCTATGTAATGGGTCGTATCGATCTGGCACGAGCCGCAACAAGCGGACAGCCAGATCGGGCGGGCGACCAATCACGCCAGAAGGCGTGGTGTGGGCGTCCGACGTAGCCCAGACAGCGCAGTGCAGACGTCCGAGCAACCCAGATGATGTAGTGCGGGCGACCGACGTATTCCAAATAGCGCAGTGCGGGCGTCCGAGCACCCCGATGATGCGGTGCGGGCGTCCGACATATTCCAGAAAGCGCAGTGCGGGCGTCCGAGCACCCCAGATGATGTGGTGCGGGCGACCAACGTATCCCAGACAGTGTAGGACGAACGTCCGAGCACCCCAGATGATGTGGTGCGGATGATCGATGTATTATAGGCGTTGTAGTGCGGGTGTCCGAGTATCCCAGATGATGCGGCGTGGACGACCGATGTACTTCAGATGATGTGTGCGAGCGTCTGACATTCCAGAGGATGCGGCGTGGACGACCGATGTCCTCTAGATGATGCAGGGCGGACGTTCGATCCAGACAATGCAGTGCAGGCGTCCGAACACTCAGGCGTTGCGGCAGGACGACCGATCACTCCAGGCATTGCGGTACGAGCGACCGGACACCCAGACGGTGCGACGCATATTTTCTGCAGAGAAGAACTGCGCTTCTTCCTGTCTTAATATCTAGGCATAGACATCTATCAATGGCTTCTTCTTCGCCGTCCATTGGAGGAGGAGGTGGTGGTGTGAAGGCATTTCTTAAGAGCGGATTCCTCTTTCTGCTCACCACCATCAACTTAAGCCACCACCGCCAAACTCTCATGTCGGCGAAGGACCATTTGAATGTGATCGACATTTTTATCTTGTCTCTCCTGGGAATGTTCTTCTTTGCGTTCATTTTGCGGGCGTGAACTGCACTTAGTTATTACTTCTTCTTCTTCTTCAAATCACGAACGATTCTATGTTGTGGTGCATCTGTTCGAGGCCTTCCGCTTCTCGGCCGTCGTTTCGCTCCTATGCCTTCCCCATGCCAAACAACTCGGTTGGAAGGTTTATATATCCTTGATGCTAGGAATGGTTGTTGTGCGTATAATCGAAGTAGTCAAGCATATCAGGTCAGCTCCCAGACATCAACATGTTCTGCCACTTTATCACAGGATCATCCGAAACTAGAGAGCAACTCATTTGATGATGACAACGACGATGATGATCACGATGAGGACGACTACGATGACGTTATATGAAAGCTAAATTAGAAATAGAAAAAAGTACATATTCAATTTGAGATTACTTTAGTCCATTAATGGAGTCAGCTCCTTATTTCCCATGTTGTAAACAATAATATTTATTTTGTGTATTTGTGCTCTAATCTTATACAGAGTGTACCACCAATCGGTGTTATTTGCATAAACGGATAAATAAAAGGACGAGTGATATAAAAAAGGATAAGTGATAAATAAACGGATAAATTTTATCCAATTTGATCTCAATGTCTTTATGGTCTTTTAACTTTTTTCTTGCACAATTACTCTAACTTTATGCGTGCTTGCACATTTAATCATTTTATTTGTTATAATAGGTTTTTTATTTTATTGATTTAATACATTCTTTGTAATACCCTTAAACTCACAGCTCGCCAGATGACAGAATATAGACTTGAGAGTGCTACATTGATACAATCCTTTACCAATACTTTGACAATATTGATTAGTCAAATTAAATAAAAACTATTTTGCGGAAGTCTTTCTTAAATTAAAGAAAAATATTCAAATAAAGTACGAAAGTCTAACAACTCTATCATATATTTAGGTCCAACATGACATATCTGCTCTAACATAGTTTCAAAGATTATTACAACTTGAGAGAAAAATTAAAGACATGACTCAAACTCTAATATATGCTAATCCATAGTCACGAGCACCATCATCCGCTACAAAACTAGTTACCTGCAGGATCGATGCAGGAAAAGCAATATTTCATGAGCAATTACGCCCAGTGTGTAAGGCACAAGTAGATAAGAATCCAATAATGAACAATATGGAATAAGAATCATGATATCAATAATATTCTCAAATAAAAGAGTTTCCAAAGATAATGACAATGATAATAATTGGAGCAATCTGATATAGCAATATAAGATCAGAAATGAGTTAGCTTTATAAATAAGCGGAGAATAAATGAATCAATATATATGGAGTTGAATCATGAATATCAGTAACTACTCTTTTCACATATGATCCGATAAGATCAACAATAAACTTATCCTCTTGTATAACAATGAGATCTATAATAAAGCATGATCAGATACTTTCAATTCGACAAGACTTCTGAATCGATCAATAGAAAATGAAGGATGAATTCCTAATTTGATACACCTCCTCTATTATATTTTCTCAAACCTGTGAGTGGCTCATTTTACAAACAATCCTACTTTCACAAGAATAGTTTAGGTGATATATAGGTGATTAAGTTAGACTTGTTCCATTAATAATTTCATAGTGCCTTTATGTTCATTCGGTACAGAACTCATAAAGCATGAAGTCAATGGTACAGAGCTCATACGATTCAGTAAAATCTTTATTTTGGGTTGCCATAACAATAAAGGTCAATGGGGATACCAGCAGTGACAACAACAAGATGCCCATCAATTGGGGAGGATGCTCGAGTATCCTCTTTGTTACAGGGAGGGGAGCTCTCCAAGCAATAAGAGCAAAGTGGAAAAGTTGTAGTTAGGCCACGACCCCTAACGATCAACGGAAGCTCCCAATGGTACAATGGCAATCATAATCTTGTCTTATTACCCTTACGTGATATCTAATATAAGTCCTTAGCGTAGCACCAAATGATATAATATAAGTAGTGTTCAACAGTGGAAATTATCTACAATTTGTCTATAAGATAACTGGTATAAATTAAGGAGAAGACGACTAGGGTTTGATTTATCATGGGTCGTGAAACCTGTCTCACGGCCGCGACAACTAGTGTCATGGGCCGTGACCAGGGTGTCACGCCTCGTAACTCGTCTGGGTGGTCTTTTCTTCGCAGTCACGGCCCGTGACTTGTGAGTCACGACCGTGACTGGAAGGTTAACTACGTCATCATGGATTGTGATGAGTGCATCACCATCGTGGAGGTTACTCGCTGGTGGGTGATAATGGACCGTGATATGGCAACACGGGTCGTAAGTCACTCGTACGGCAGTCGCGATCGAGTAGGGTTCCTGATCGCGATCGTCTTTCAATCTACGCATATTGGTCACGGGCCGTGACTATGGTGTCACGATCGTGACAGTAACATTATGGGTTGTGATAGGGGTGTCACAATCGTTAAATCGGTCATCACGACCGCGATTGACATCATGGTCGGATGTCAACGCTATTTTGGGTCAGGACACTTCATCACGGGTCGTGACATGGGTGTCACGACCGTGAGACGATCATCACGGGTCGTGACAAGGTTATCACGATCATGAACACGGTCTTCACGGGCCATTAAATGACATCATGACCGTAACGGTAGAGGAAAATTTAGTCCGCACCTAGTCGACCTATCCGATTACAATATGAAGAAACTAGAACCTGAAACCATACAATTTTAGATATAAAAGAGAATAGAAACTCTAGATTCTTGATGCATGATTAACCATTTTTGAATAAGATTAAAGGCATGAATCAAGATGACATAAAAGTGGAGAAGAAAACACAATTTAAATCATGAACGGTATAATAATGGAATTATGAAAAATCTGAAGAAAACCCTAGACATGATCAATAATCTAGAATTAAATCTATTAGTGATCCACACGACACAGATCTTAGGGCCTAAGCTTTTGTTTTGATTTCTTCATGCGTTCTCATCGTTCCTCTGCAACGATTCCTCTCCTACAATTTTTACTGGTTAGAGGATGATCAATCACCACAAAGGAGAGAGTCTTTCAGTCTTACCTTGAGACATTTGGGTAAGTAGCATATGGAGAAGAAGAAAGCTAGAGCCGACTAGGGAAAAGAATGAAAATTTCTGAGAGGATGTATTTATAACTTAGGAGTCTAGATTTTTGTGGGCAAATATAAATTTTGTTTCAGATTTAAATTCGAATTTCAAAATTAAAATTCTGATTTCTTTCTTCATAAATAAGGAAATATCTTTTGGGAAAATAAAATATAAGGAGATATATTTTTGGGAAGATAAAATCTCGTTAGGTTGGGAGATAATTAGGGATGAGATTTGGGGAGTTACATTCATGTAAATATTCTAAATTACGATCACAATAAAATATATCACGTTGGATACATGTCACATCAAGTAAAGGTTAATTTCTCTATCTGATGGTTATCCTAAATACACAATTGATAACCTTATAAGACGTGTCGCGAAGTAAACATGACATATTTTATTATAACGATAATATAAAATATCGATATAAACGTACTAAATTAGTAAAATGGAAAATTATTCATTGTCTTCGATAAAAGGGCTAAGTGTGCAAAATGTAGAAAGTTGGAGGACTAATGGTGTAAGAGAGAATGTTAGAGAATCAAAGAGATATTTTAAATCAAAGTTGGAGAATCGTTAATCGTTAGTAAAAATACCCATTTTTTTAACTTAATAGCATTTAGCATCCATAAGATAAGCCCATATGGAAAAATGTATTAAAAGCTTCAGCTCTTTTCCGTATGAAAAAGTCCAAAATATTACTAGACTGAGCACTTTATTTTAGTAGTGAGACTGGTGACTCCCGACCAGCGTCGAAGTAAGAGGAGATGGTTCGAGTTGCGACCTACTTCGCATTGAACTTGGGGGGCTTGTTATGGTCTCGATTCTTGAGTAAGTATCGATTATATGATTCACTTTTTCTTTTTGTGAATTAGTGAATTTTTAGATAGGGAACTTGTTGAGCTACGTGTAACAAGTGAATTTTTAGATAGGGAACTTGAAATCATGGCGTCTTTAAGGCCACATTTGGCTGCCATTTTACTGTTTATGAAATATACTTTTTTAATCCACCACTTAGTCCAATACCCTTAATCCAATGGAAGTAAGCTTATTTTTTTCTGAAGCAAGACTATCTTACTCTACTTTTTCCATCTTCTTGCAATTAATGCGATGAGGTCCACAAAATCTTGAAAATAGTTATTTGGATGAAAAATTAGGAATAGGACCTTAATCTTGATCTTATTCCCCAACCAAACGGGGCCTAAGGGATCTCCACATGTCTTATTATGATTTAGAGTTACTGTTATTTAGGTCTGCAAGTAAATTAGCTCAATTGGTTTAGATTGTGTTTGGAATCAATAATGAGTTAATAAGCGAATAATATTTTAAGAGCGGATAGAGATTTATTTAGTGATTGTTCTTATTAGTGGTTAATATGTGGCATCTCAATAAGATAATAATAAAAAAGTGTTTGATAAATATAGTGATTAAATTAATTAACAATTATAAAATAACGTAAGTAGCCTTAATAAATTAACATGATAAATTATTTAGTTTCTAATATTATGCACTTTCTAAAAACTTTTATTGTAATTCATAAGTAATTAATTTTTAATATTTTTTTAAATAGATTAGACATGCACTAATATCTAAAAAAATCCATATTATAATATTATATGTAGTAGTATCAATAATATTAAAAAGATAATAAATAGTTATATTATGTGCATAATTAAAATATAAAAGTTCAATTGAAGATCAAAGGTAAATTGGATATAAAAATTTATCCTCTATTTTTTATTCGCTTCGCTCAATCTCTAATTGTTAACATATAAAATAATTTTCAAAATAATAGCAGTTTGATCAATTCAAAATTTTAAACTCTAAACTCTAACTTTTAGATTGCCAAACACAACCTTAATAGTTTGTTTGAGGGTATTTAATTTATTCAGTGTGGAGTGATACTCATCATGGTGATTAGTGGAGTTAGACGCATTGAGAGATATATTATGAAACACCTTTCCAACTTCTTTATCACAAAGAATTAATGTTGTTACTTCACCTACGACCCCTATACTTCAAGTTCAGGGCATACTCAAGAGTTCCCGACTCCAAGTAAGCAGATGAAAGAATATTGTGGTATGGGAAAAATAGAGATGCTCCCTATTTAAGTAGAGAGCATCGTGCTACCTACTGTTTTAACCGTAGAATTTTTAATCTATGGTGACTTGATTTAGAAAAGAGAAAAAAAGTAAGAGAAAAAAATTTAATATTCATCCTAGATTTAATATCCTATGATTAATGATGTAGATAGTATGGTGCTCCCTACTTAACTAGGGAGCACCTATATTGAACCTTATGGTATTCGTAAAAATTGATAAACAAATAATTGTGTGACATCTTCCCTATGTTTGTTCCAACCTTATTTTTCATACCGAATTCAAAAACTCCATCAGTGACAAAAAAGCATGAACAACCAAAATAAAATATAAGGAAATATCTTTCAGTCTTACCTTGAGACATTTGGGTAAGGAGCATATGGAGAAGAAGAAAGCTAGAGCCGACTAGAGAAATGAATGAAAATTTCTGAGAGGATGTATTTATAACTTAGGAGTCTAGATTTTTGTGGACAAATATGAATTTTGTTTCAGATTTAAATTCGAATTTCAAAATTCAAATTTTGATTTCTTTCTTCATAGATAAGGAAATATCTTTTGGGAAAATAAAATATAATGAGATATATTTTTGGGAAGATAAAATCTAGTTAGGTTGGGAAATATTTAGGGATGAGATTTAGGGAGTTACATTCACGTAAATATTCTACATTACGATCACAATAAAATATATCACGTTGGATACATGTCACATCAAGTAAAGGTTAATTTTTTTATCGGATGGTTATCCTAAATACACAATTGATAACCTTATAAGACGTATCGCGAAGTCAACATGACATATTTTATTACAAAAATAATATAAAATATCTTTATAAACGTACTAAATTAGTAGAATGGAAAATTATTCATTGTCTTCGATAAAAGGACTAAGTGTGCAAAATGTAGAAAGTTGGAGGACTAATGGTGTAAGAGAGAATGTTAGCGAATCAAAGAGATATTTTAAATCAAAGTTGCAGAATCGTTAGTAAAAAATACCCATTTTTTTAACTTAATAGCTAGCGTTTAACATCCATAAGATAAGCCCATATGGAAAAAATGCATTAAAAGCTTGAGCCATTTTTCGTATGAAAAAGTCCAAAATATTACTAGACTGAGCACTTTATTTTAGTAGTGAGATCAGTGACTCCCGACACCAGCGCCGAAGTATAAGAGGAGATGGTTCGAGTTGCGACCTACTTCGCGTTGAACTTGGGTTGCTTGTTATGGTCTCGATTCTTGAGTAAGTATCGATTATATGATTCACTTTTTCTTTTTGCGAATTTTTAGATAGGGAACTTGTTGAGCTATGCGTAACATATTTTGTTTCGGCATTCAACAACTCGAAATCATGGCGCCTTTAAGGTCCCGTTTGGCTGCATTTTATTGTTTATGGAATAAACTTTTTTAATCCACCACTTAGTCCAATATCCTTAATCCAATGGGAGTAAGCTTATTCTTTCCTGAAGCAAGACTACCTTACTCTCTATTTTTTTTCATCTTCTTGCAATTAATGCGATGAGGTCCACAAAATCTAAAAATAGCTATTTGGATGAAAAGTTGAGAATAAGATCTTAATCTTGGTCTTATTCCCCAACCAAATGAGACATAAGAGATGATTTAGAGTTACTATTGTTTAGGTCTGCAAGTAAATTAGCTCAATTGGTTTAGATTGTGTTTGAAATCAATAGTGAGTTAATAAGCGGATAGCGTTTTAAGAGCGGATAGAAAATTATTTAGTGAACATTCCTATTAGTGGTTAATATTTAGCAGCTCAATAAGATAATAATAAGAAAGTGTTTGATAAATATAGTGATTAAATTAATTAACAATTATAAAATAACATAAGTAGCCTTAATAAATTAACATGATAAATTATTTAGTTTCTAATATTATGCACTTTCTTAAAATTTTTATTGTAATTCATAATTAATTATTTTTTAAAAAAAAAATTAAATAGATTAGACATACACTAATATCTAATAAAAAATCTATATTAAAATATTATATGTACTAGTATCAATAATATTAAAAAGACAATAAATAGTTATATTATGTGCATAATTAAAATATAAAAATTCAATTGAAGACCAAAGGTAAATCGGATATAAAAATTTATCCTCTATTTTTTACGCTCAATCGCTAACGGTTAACATATAAAATAATTTTCAAAATAATAGCAGTTTGATCAATTCAAAATTTTAAATTCTAAACTCTAATTTTTAGATTGCCAAACACAACCTTAAATCTTAATAGTTTTTTTTAGGAAAATTAATTTATTCAGTGTGGAGTGATACTCGTCGTGGTGATTAGTGGAGTTCGACGCATTGAGAAATATATTATGAAATGTCTATCCAACTTCTTTATCACAATGAATTAATGTTGTTACTTCACCTACGACCCCTATACTTCATATACTTCAAGTTCAGGGCATACTCAAGAGTTCCTGACTCCAAGTAAGCAGATGAAAGAATATTGTGGTATTTGTAAAAACTGGTAAACAAATTAATTGCGTGACATCTTCCCTATCTTTGTTCCAACCTTATTTTTCATACCGAATTCATAAACTCCATCAATGACAAAAAAGCATGAACAGCCAACCGAATTGTATTCAAAACAATAACAAAAAGGAGAAATGCAATGCATGACCACTTGTAGCGATCGAAGACGAGAGATTGCAGATTGGATAGAGACGAAAGGATCGAGATGAATTGATCCCCCGAGTGGAGACTTCATAATAATAATAATAATAATAATAATAATAATAATAATAATAATAATAATAATAATAATAATAATAATAATAATAATAATAATAATAATAATAATAATAATAATAATAATAATAATAATAATAGATCAAATTCCGAATAAATTTCTTTGGCCGGTACATTTGTTGTTTGGAGACATTAATTCTTTTTAATATAGAATTTCTTATTTCGCATAAATCATTCGTGTAATACAAATAAATTAAAAAAAATTCTTTCAAACTTGGCCTGATAACAATTAAGGTCCCAATTAATTCGTTAAAAGCGAGTTGGCACACGTGGAAGTGAAAACTGAAATATAAAAAAATCGGTTAAAAAAATTAAATTTGGGCTTCCAAAAAAAACTTAGGGGCTTGGCCTAAAGCAAGTTAAAAAAATATTTGTTATAAATAAAATATCACCCAGTCCCAAAGCACGTCAAAAGGCTATTATTATAAATAAAGTATCAACCTTATTTTTCGAATATTATTTCTGAAATATTTTCTCTTTTCTTTTGTTGCACCCATCAATTAGATTGAGTACACATTTTGGATAAAACTATTTATGTGTAGTTAATGTCAAATTATTGAGTTAGATTTTTAATACTTTGGTGTAGATGGATTGAGCATTATTTGTGTCTGTCTAGTTGAATGTGAAATTATTTTAGTGTAGTCTATTTATGTGAAATTATTAAAATGAAGAAGCATTAAATTATTTTAGTTCAATGTGAAATTATTTTAGATGGTTTGGCGACGGAGGGCACCGAAACGTTAGGACATCTGTGATGCCCTAATTGATTCCACTGGGCCAACAATTCGGTTCGATTGAAGCCCAACAGCAAGAGTTGCAGTTTTTTATTTTATTTTATTTATTGACTCAAATATTTATTTAATTAATTTAGAAATGTTCGAAAAAAATTACAATTATTATTTCGAATTAATGTTTTAAATATTTAGATAATTTTAAATAGCATAAAATTCACCTCTCTTACTTAATTTCTTGACTATTTCAATATTATGTGCCGGAGACATGGTGGGGGTTAAAAATAAAATGATTCGATGACTAATGGATATTTATACAAATTATATACTTAAATTATTATAACTTTTAGTTTTTTTAACTTTTTTTATGAAAAATTGAAGTAAAAGAATACTCAGCTTCTATTTTTTTACTACAATATTTTTTTTATCCAAAACATATATTATTTTTTCAAATAATAAATATTCAAGTTTAATTTTTTTGTTAATGAAGTAAATTCCACAACCTGGATCCTTTGCCTCAAACTTTAAATAAAATGTTAAATTAATATAAATTAGTGTTTTTCATTCTTGAATTGTAAGAAATGTGCTCTAATCAACTGAGACCACTGACTCTTAAAAATTAGAGATTAATCACTTTATTTATGATTAAAAATACATAAATTTTTCCAAAAAAAATAGCAAGACGGAAGTGTACATATAAAAAATGACGATGTGTTCAGCATTTCTTTGTACAAAAGAAATGTTAGTCATAAACATACGACTTTGGAAAGAAAATAATGCATCGATTTTTTTCGTTTTTTTTTAAGATCCATAAATCAAATTCTCGATCTAGAAAATAAAAGACAACAAACAAGTCAATATTTGCAGTTTGATGTTAAGGAAAAATACTTAAAATTTTTAAAAGATATTACTTATGATTCGTGTATCACATCCAAAAATCATTAGAACAATACATTTGTAAATATTCATTAGTATATTTTTCCAACTAAATTCTTGTATCACCACTCTTTCGTGAGACCCCTCCTGCTCTTCCTGTTAGCATCATGAAGCCCCCCCCCCCCCCCCCCC